>JACEFZ010028316.1:0-229182 GCA_014155875.1 Cepaea nemoralis
AGACCCTATACTTTTCCAACTATCTCAGTAACCAACTGAGGGAAAATGATGAGATTTAGTATATAACCTTATCATTATGTCCACCCAACAAAAATATTTTTGTTCTGGAGATTTTACAGCAGATTTCAAAGTTAGTTTATATGCGGTATATAAATTACGACTTAGAGATTACGTCCATCATTTTAACAGTATTACAGCTTCACAAAGACACGTCCCCGCATTTTTTAAAATTTTCACGTGATTTCCGTTTTGAAACAAACAGCGCGAAGATTCAGAGGTGTCTCCAAATGGGGGTTCTTTCATGAAACGTGATTATATAAATAAACTAGCTGACAAGGCCCGGCTTCTGGCGGGATCTATCTATCTATCTATCTATCTATCTATCTATCTATCTATCTATCTATCTATCTATCTATCTATCTATCTATCTATCTATCTATCTATCTATCTATCTATCTATCTATCTATCTATCTATCTATCTATCTATCTATCTGCTATCTGCCTGCCTGCCTGCCTGCCTGCCTGCCTGCCTGTCTCTCTGTCTCTCTCTCTCTCTCTCTATCTATCTATCTATCTATCTATCTTATCTATCTTATCTACCTACCTACCTACCTATCTATCCTATCTATCTATCCTATCTATCTATCCTATCTATCCTATCTATCTATCTATCTATCTATCTAGCTAGCTAGCTAGCTACCTACCTATCTATCTCCTGCCTGCCTGCCTGCCTGCCTGCCGGCCGGCTGGCCGACCGACCCACGGACCGACCCGCCGACCGACCCACCGACCGACCCACCGACCGACCGACCCACCCACCCACCCACCTACCTTTCTGCCTACCTACCTATCTACCTTTCTGCCTACTTACCTACCTACCTTTCTGCCTACCTACCTACCTACCTACCTACCTTTCTGTCTGTCTGTCTGTCTGTCTGTCTGTCTGTCTGTCCGCGCTATTAAATATTGATAAAAGTTACTGGAAAAAATGTGAGGACCATGTGTTGAAAGAGGAAGAGGACTATTGGAGAAAGGATGAATTGAATTTTATGCAACCGAGAGCAATCATCAACCTACTGGAATCGTCCGACACAGATTAAGGTCTGAGCAGATCGCAGACCTTAATCTACGTACACACTTACTGGGATATTTTGCTCCAACTATTCAGACGAATTGCAGGCCCTAAACATTACAGCATCAGCATCAGCTGAAGAAACAAGAAGGAAATGAAAAATAAGGTAAGAAATATAGTCCTTCTACTTTCCTGTTAATTTACAAATTATTTACCCCGTGCCTCTGTAAATTCTCTGTCTTTACTAATATTACACATTGCACCCCTCTCGGGATTCTCCGTGGTGAAGTGGTCAAGCCGTCTGACTCGGGCTCCGAAGGTTGTATGTTCGATTCCGGGCCGCGTCCTTCATTTCAAGAGTGCATTTTTTTCGGAGACTCCCGAGGGTCGTCGCTGGAGCTACGGAGTTCGTGCCTTGTGCGACGCTTTCCGCGCTACGGAAAGAAACTGAGCCATATGGGATAAAAACCCGGTGCAATGCAGCCGACCCTGTCGATTGTAAGCTACTTCTTTCATTGCACCCACTCCCATACGAATCCGGATACGCCTTTGTGTGTCATCTGAATTTGCAGGTCCCCGTTACCGTAAACATAACTTTTTTAGCGAGAAATCACTAGTTGTTCAGCAAAACATCAAAGGAATGTAGCCGCTTTCAATGATTTAAGTTGTTTTTGGACCTATCAAAGACACATTCCTTGGGTGGGGGTAAATATAAGACGGCTGGAAAAATTTCATAACGATGCAACAGACAGTTTTCAAAATAATTGATCGTGAATGAAGGCATTCAAATCGGAACATACTATAGTCGCATTTCTATTCAATCCTCAGTTTCGTACTGCGTATAGAGGCATCTTCCGGCAAAAATACCTCACTGGATGAATAAAAGCATAACTAAGTGCAAAGGTCATTTTTAAAAACACCCACCACGAGAAGCGAGACGAAGACGAAAGCCAGGAGATACCAGAACGAGAAAATTGAATTAACCCGGATCTCGATGAGAGATGCCAACCTAGAAATAATGAATGGACACGGCCGAAGATCTTTTTTCCCCCGCTGCACCCTTTCTCTCAACAATGTAGCCTTGAAAGTCGCCAGTACTAACTGACCCACCAGGGGAAATCTTGTTTTTCTGCGTTTTTTATTACCTCCTCCTTGACCTTGGAATGCGGGAGGGTTTTTATCGTCTGCTTCAACGTATCTGAGACATATGAAGGTCAGGGCAGTCTGACACCGAGGCGGGTGGAGGCGGGAAGGGTTGAGTTCCTGTAGGAGCTAAGATCACGGACAATGACAAAATAAACTTCAGGGAATGATTCTGGTAGAGAACTGGCTTTTCAAAGATGGTCACAGGAGCAGAAGTAGAAATACGTTTTATTTGTTGTTTATGTATTTATTGTGTTTTTATTTTGGTTTTGGTTGTTTCAACGCTTAGTTTGCTGTTAGTTACTTGTCACTCTTAGAGTGCTTACTTTTAACAGCGGAAAGGTTTTGACTACAGCAGGATTTAGACTGTGGACAGTGACAGCAACAAAAACAAACGAAAAAAGAGCACACATACACACACGCACGCGCGCACACACACACACACAAACACACACACACACACAACTAGAAGTTATATTCTGTGAGATTGACTGAATGACTGCCACCTTGCCGCCTTGACAGACGATTGTTTGTAAAATGGAGTAATACCTCTTCATAAAGCAAAGCCTGGGCTGAATTTAGAGACTATGTGTTGCCTATGCAGCATGATCTGTCTCGCGGTATACCTAATTTACTCCAGTGGAAAGGTAACACCAATACGTCTGGAACAAGACAAGCTGCAGAAGCTGCCGGATCAGCAAAGCAATGCTCTAACTGTCCACCTGTCTGAGCTTCGATCCTAGACCCGTTTCCCACCAAGGATTAGGGCCTGGTCTGCATTGCCATGACATGACATGTAGTCTTTACTTTGAATTTCCTCGCACTAGGTTAAGGCTTGTACTCTACCATCTGTACTCCTCCGCCCGAAGCCGTTGGCACAATCTGGGATGTCGGGTTTGGTGAGCGCCGCCCAACATTCGGCACTAACAGAAAGCAGGTGTTCATGTCATATATTATATGACTGAGACCGGGTTAGCAAAGCTGGTCACATGAATAGGAACGGACATGTTTTGACTGTTGATATTTGTTGTTTATTTTTTTATTGCTCGGTTGTTTTAACTCTTTGTGGCCTATTGGTTATTTTTAATCCTTAGCGTGTTACTGGTTACCTTTAACCCTTATTGTGCTGTTGTAAAAGCGAAAAGATTTTAACTACAGTAGGAATTAGATCATCGACAATAACAGCAAAATTAAAGCAAAATAAACAAGCAATAGATTACTAGAGAGACAAGCTGTCTTTTCAAAGTTGGTCACACGAATAGAAGAAGAAGTGTTTTGACCGTTGAGATTTGTATTGTTTTTCTTTTGGTGTTTTGGTTGTATTAACCCTTATTTTTCTGTTATTGTTATTTTGTTTTTTTTTCAACCCATGAATGCTGTTTGACAGAACTGTGGCTTAGGGGCGGTGAAAGCGTTCTACAGTTCTCCGACACACCAATTTGTGGCTTTGGAATTAGCTGCAGAAGATTTGGAAGCAGACCGTCTTGTGATGATTTCGATGTTATGGGCGCCGGTCGTTCAGAAAGCAATGGTAACTTACTGAACTTAAAACTTGCCCAGAAAACCGCAGTCAAAAAATGTTGGAGTTGATTGCGAAGTCCTGTAAATGACATGCAATTAAATGTAACCATTAAGACTCAGGAGTCCACCCTTAATCTTAATTTAGTTGCATGTCCTTCTCAGGACGTAGTAGTCAACCCAAACATTTTGGCTGTTAGTGATTCATGGGCAAGTTTAACGTTCAGTAGTTTGCCATTGCTTTCTGAACGACCAGCACTAATACCTTTTTCGAAAAAACCAGCACCACTGTGTTTCGAACCCGGTATACGGGATTAAGAATAGCGTCCGTAAACCCTCCGCCATGGAGCGTGTCATATAAATTGGTATCAGACAATTTTCTGGTAATTGTCTAGGAAGAAAAGGCGACGATGAAGGGAACTGACCACGTCAACCTGTTATGTGGTGGCCAAGAATGTGAGCAGGTCTAACACTTGACACCCCAGTGGCAGTATGAGTTATGGGACTGCCTTGACCTTTTACCTGCCACGCGTAGACGGTACCACCCCAGAGCTATGCTTATATGTATGTTATTTCTTTTTTTCCTTTCGAATTTTGGGTCTCCGGTGAGGATCCTGAAATACTTTGGGTAGACTGGGTAAACTCGAAATTTTCCACAGGCAGCGCCGTTAGGCTACTATTTTTCGATATCCATGTGCCAAGGGATTTTTTACGTGCGCAACAATACACACGGGCGTCCGATCTCACTACCCAGAGACCAGGGGAAATTTTGTTTCTAGAAGTCCACGTGAAAATATCTCAGCCCTCACTGGGGCTTTAACCCGGGACCTCTAGCACGCCAGGCGGACACCATACCTCGAGACCACTCTGGCCTCTTCCCCTCCCCCTCGTCACTTTCATTTCATCATTACACACTCTCTCTCTCTCTCTCTCTCTCTCTCTCTCTCTCTCTCTCTCTCTTTCTTTGTCTCACACACACACACACACACACACACACACACGGACGCACGCGCGCCCGCCCGCACACTCACACGTTTCGTGGTGGGCATCAAGGCAATATATTGTTAATTACGCATTCCACACCCAAACGATAATGAAACCAGCTACCAGTTTGTCCGACTGCTTAATAAAACACAAAGCAACCGCATGTCCTATATGGCCCATCTTATTGGTTTTGGCTCGTCTCTATGCAAATATACCCGGCAAGTCCATGGTAATGAGCAGTATTTCGTGTGTAAAAACGATACCCCAGGTTAGACTACATTTCTGACACTCGGGAAATTATTGCAGCTTGCTCTTCGGCTCGGAAATTTGCCGGCTACCCTCACGGAAATAATCGAGCCGTTGTTTATTGCTAGCGGGGCGGGATTGCTTATTTGTTGTAATTAAAGTTTTCGATTATCTTTAATTTTGAATGTTGTTTTCTGTTCAACTTGGAAAAGAGATGGGTTGAGTTGAATTTAGAACTGACATGACCACACTCGGGACAATCCACCTACACACTTCGTCTTTATCTTCAAGAGCCAGCGAAGTGTCCTAAATCTAATTCCCTTGGAGTACCGTGTATCGGTCAGATCTCCTGGGCACTTCCTGCCGCACCATTTTCTTCTGGGCTGGAGAAGAGATGGGAACCACCGAAGAGATGTCTTTCCCCTGGAAATGCCAGATACCGAGTGAACACAACATGTAATTTAGAAAGCTCAACTAAAGGAAAGAAAACATATAGATGCCTTGCCCCTGGAAACCCTAGAAACTGAATGAAGACATGTAATTAGCAAGCTCGACTAAAGCAAAGACATACAGATAGACACGAACGTTTCGACACAAGTCTTTATCAACGGCTAAAAGAGCATGCAACTGAAATTGACCTGGGCTACCATGTCAACCCAGTCCACGTTAGGTACCATGAGTTGTCTTGGGAAGTTAAGGCGACAAGCGTGAAACTGACCACATCACCAGTTAGTGCCGAATGGTCTGTACAAATATGGTGCTACCAACATATGTCCAATATCTTTCAGAGCGTATGAAAATGGTTTTTTACCTTACGTTGTATATATCGTCACAGACGTTTTGTAAATGATCAATCGCCAGAGACGTTTTGTATATGATCAATCGTCAGAGACGTTTTGTATATGTTCGATCGTCAGAGACGTTTTACATATCGTCAGTCGTCAGGTATGTTTTATATATGATCAATCGTCAGAGACGTTTTGTATATGTTCGTTCGTCAGAGACGTTTTACATATGTTCGTTCGTCAGAGACGTTTTATATATGATCAATCCGCAGAGACGTTTTGTATATGTTCGATCGTCAGAGACGTTTTGTATAATGTCCGATCGCCAGAGACGTTTTTTATATGACCGATCATCAGAGACGTTTTATATATGACTGATCGTCAGAAACGTTTCATATATTACTATCGTGAGAGCCTCGTGATATCGTGAATATAAAATTCCCTGCTCAGCGATGAATTGAACAAGAACCATCATCATCATCAAGCAAAGCCGTCTCAGTGTTAAAGGTTGGCGATATTTGATATCCAGATTTTGCTGTCCTGATCCATGTCGTACAATTTGCTAGGAAATATCCTGATCATATCCTGGTGTTATTTCTCCATCTATATTTTTGACGCCCTCTGACTCTTATGCCCTTAACATTTCCCTTAATTATGTTTTCGGTACATTGTTATATCGTTTGTTGTTACCAAAGGACCTTGTGCTCATTTCATTAATTTCAACAGCTCCCTATTTACATGGGAGATGTTCTAGATTCTAGAACATCTCCCCAGTCTTCCTTCCGAAGACACATTTGAAAAGCCGCATTTTAACAATGCTCCATCAATCAATCAGATGCCGTTTCCACAATGAAGGTTGGCTGCAATGCATTTCTAATTCTGTCTGTCTCTCATGTTGATTTTACCTTCTGTCAGACTGCTGTTCGCCCATCTGTTGATGTTATCTTTCCACTTGTATCCTTGTCTACCTCTTGCTCGCTTGCTTTCAACTTTACCCCACCAGTGTGCCTTTTTGTAAGAGTGTTATGTCTTTTAATGTGGTCGAAATATTTCATTAGCCTCTTTTTTATTTCTTTCAACAACTCTCTTTTTATTCCAGTTTTTCTAGAATCTTTGTGTTTGGTTGTTTTTGTTTCCATGAAAAGCGACATATTCCTCTGTATATCCACATCTACAGGGCCTCTATTCGAATTTCTAATTGTGCTCCATATTTGTAGCAAAAATCCAAGTGGCCGCACAGTAGTCTTGAAAACACAAAGATTTCGATGAACCTCAAAGTGGAGATAATCCAACGGGCCATCCACCATTCCTACCATGGTAGATTCAATTAGAGCAGGGGAGAGAAGCATGGGATCATACAATGGTCAAGCGGCCGAACAATCTGTCATCATGCACGCGATTGGCACAGACTGACCTCCCAGAGAGCATTTGCATGAGTGAGGGAAGATGGGCTCGGATCTGGCCCAATGCTAATGCGCAACCATGGATATCATCGTTAAGAAAAATCAGTATCTGGTATGGTAAGCCATTCTTCATTTGAAGTTCTCGGAGGGTGGCCTTCATTGCGTGCTTGTTATCTCGGGTGGGAGGGAGGGAGGGGGGGAGAGAGAGAGAGAGAGAGAGAGAGAGAGAGAGAGAGAGAGAGAGAGAGAGAGAGAGAGAGAGAGAGAGAGAGAGAGAGAGAGAGAGAGAGAGAGAGAGAGAGAGAGAGAGAGAGAGAGAGAGAGAGAGATATCGTCGGGTTCTTGTGGTGGCCTCATAAATAAAATTTTAAAAAAACATTCTATACCAAACATCCCAAGGAGACAAAGGTAAACAAACAAAAAGTTAGTTGCATATCCTTTACAGGACGTAGCAGTCAATCCTAGCATGTTTTGGCTGTTTGTGATTCCTGGGAAGGGTTACGTTCAGTAGTTTACCATTGCTTTCTGAACGACCAGCAACCATACCATTTCATAAAAATAAACGCAAGGTGGTCTGCTGCCAAATTGTCCTCAGCTTGTGTTTCGGACGCGGTTACGAACTGCGTCCGTGACCTCTTAGCCGCGGAGCCGGGAAGATAATTATATACTATACTATACTATACTATACTATACTATACTATACTATACTATACTATACTATACTATACTATATGACGACAGTACTTTTACTGTCTTTACTCCTTCAGTCCTGGGCAGTTGTCTTTACTGCTCCAGTCCTAGACAGATGCCGGATCCGTGGCGAAGAACGTTACGGACGCAGTTCGTAATCCCGCATAAAGCGTTCGAAATATAGCTGCGGGCGATCTGGCAGCAGACCGCCTTGCGTTGGGTTTTGGTTTATAAAATGGCATGGGTGCCGGTCGTTCAGAAAGCAATGACAAACTACTGAACATAAACTTGCCAAGAGATCACAAACAGCCAAAATTGCTGGTGTTGACTGCGACGTCCTGTAAAGGATATGCAACTAACTAACCTAGACATATGTCTCTACTCCTCCAATCCCAGACAGATGTCTTTACTCCTCAAATCCCAGATAAATGTCTTTACTCTTTCAGTCCAGTCAAGATAGATTTCCTTACTTCTCCAGCCCAGACATATGTCTTTACTCCTCCAGTCCAGATAGATGAGTTTACTCCGTCAGGCCCAGAAAGATGACTTTAATAAGTCAGTTATTTATTTTAAATCAGTCGGGATTGTTGCTACTTTTAAAGTTTCTGATCTAATTGCTACTTTAAATTTATGTATTCTAGTTTAGTTGGAATATTTCCAAGAAGTCGGAGCGGAATCACCTGATGGCAAGGACACTGGCAATAGGGAACTCAAATCCACACCCACAAAATCAGTCCAGTGCACTAGAAAGGGGGAAAAAGGCAACAACAAAAAACAAACAAACAAACAAACAAACAAAACACCGACAGACATCCGAAAAGGTTCGTTCTTTATAACATTTCAATATTTTTCTTTTAATAAGAGTGACTTATTGCAAAGGATAAAATACTAATACATGCATTTAATCTTCCACAATAGACATTTCAAATATACTATATCAACTTTAACTAGATTCACATCGGTCACAAATATGCAGAAAACTATCCACAATTAATTGCTCTTCCGCCCGCCAATTATCTCTACCAAGAACTGACCGCTGTCCAGTCACAGTGCCCACACCCCGGGCAGTGGCAGTTATTCTGGGCACCGCTGCTTGCATCGCCCAAAGGTAGAACAGTTACTGCTCTCGGGGCGAGTACTTCTCCAGGAATTTGCACTCGTTCTGCGCTTGTAGCCTCTGGTTTAAGATGTTGCCATAGCAACCGACTTGTAGATTTGCACAAATAAGCTCTAAGGAGATTAGAGTAATGCCGACCTGGGGGTTGCAATTAAAAGCTAGAGATTTAACCTGGATTGGCTGTCGCGTGTGTCTTAATTAAGAGCGGGTATAACTTATATACATACACCTATTTGGGGAGCAATGTGGACAAGTATAGGGGATCAGATTCAGATATTAAAATAAGAATACAAAGGACAATAGAGGCTTTCACGGTACTAGGAAATTTGTGGAAGGCACAAAATTTAGCACCAAAACAGAATATTTAACTCCACAAAAAGAAAACCCTAACCTGCACAGTTCGCGGCGACTGCATTGGCCAGGCGGCCTTAATTCTTCAGGCTAAAGACCCCTTCCCCTGCCCTACACTGCAAGGCAGTAAATTACAGTTAAATCGGTACTACCGAATAGGTCAGAAACACGGAGAACCAATTCTCCTTTGTTTGGGCTTCATATGGAGATTCTTGTGGACTTTGTTATTCCATCTGTTCAACGTTTATATAGTCGACCGCTTTTTCTGGTTCCATTTGTTCTGTACATCATTGCTTGTTGTGGTATACTGTCAGTTGGTAGCTTAGTTACGCGACCGAACCATTTCACTTGCTGCTTTCTAATTAAATCTAGCTAGAGAAAATGAAATTTGTTTGTTTTGTTTTTTTTTCCTACTTACCTCAGAATCCCAGGCTGTGATACTGTATATGAGATAAGTTTTTTTTCAAATTTTCATTTTCTCTTCATTGTTCTCATTTGTTTAATCTTTTCATTCCCCACATACCGTTCTTGTGCCTTAATGTAGTCAATGGGGCGTCTTCTCCTTGATTATATGTTGTTTAGTGCATGTATTTATTTGCCGATGAAGGCTAGTCGCCGCAACATCTCTGTTGCTTCCAAGTCCTTTTTCTTACTGTGTTTTCTTTTGTTATTTTATATTATTTACATTTCTACATCTTTACCGCATTTCTACTAATTTTATGCATGCTTCTCTAAAGAACGGAACAATATTTGCAAATTTATTTATGAGCTGTCTTTTTACATATCTTGATTGTCCGCCCTTGACCTCATTCAGTGATGCTTTCTTCAATTGCAGTTTGTGCATACTTCTTTGGTGCCTTCTCTTACCATGCTATTCTCCCCATTTGTCTATACAATCACATATAGAAAGCTCCACATTTACTCTCACATTGTTTATTCGAGGCATATGTCCCGCACCATTCAATCATAATTAATTAGAGGAGTCGTTATTTACGGCGCGCTGCGAATAATACTGAATGTTATTCACAGCTGCGAAATTTAAGTGTGGCTCCCATTGAACATGTAAATCATTTTTAATATATATTTTATACACTTAGTTCTGTAAGTAGTTCCTAACCCTAACCCTAACCCAAAACTTGAAAAGAACGCTCTTTTTTCTATCGCGATTTCGAACATTTTCAACGGTAGTAAACGTCACGTGATCAGCCGCGACTGTGAATAACACGTAGCTATGGGAGGCGTTATTCCAGCGCGCTGCGTATAATAACTTCGATTAATTCATTTGTTCCGGAGCAATTTCTTGCCATGGGTTTGTGATCTGATAGGGCCACCCTATTGTGTAAGCCTGGAAGCACGGAGGAATAGGTGACTAAGTATTTTCTCACTCTCGCAGGTGACGAGTCTAGGTATTGAACCCGCCTCCCACCGTGCTCATGGACATTATCCGCGCAGTTCCCTGTCGACATCGCTTGCGTGCCCACTCACCGTACGACAGTGTAAAGTCAATGTAACAATTGAGTACGCTTAATTTACATTTGTAATTACCGGCGCTCTGGCGAAGAGGTAACAAACGCAACTCGCAATCCCGCATACCGCGTTCGAACTACAGCTGCCGGCAATTTAGCAGCAGACCGCCTTGCGTCGGTTTTCATACAATGGTATGTTCGTTGGTGGCCCAGACAGCAATGACAAACTACTGAACGTAAACTTTGCCTAGTAAATCACAAACAGACAACAAATGTTGGGGTCGACTGCCACGTCCCGTAAAGAACATGTAGTAAACTTAATTTAGCTTTTTAGATGCGAGAAGTCAACCTGGTCGAGAGGTTTTAGGTGCTTGTGCTTCAACTTCCTTGCCCTGATGTCGGGGTAGCGGGTTCATATCGGTCACATACCACTTTTGAGACTGTCAATTGTCATTATTATTTCGTGGGGTCCACTAATAGAATTTGACAATAAGAGAAAACGTCAAATTTGCGCCGAACGTGAAAACTCCCTCACACTCTTTACAGTTGATACTGTATACGTCACCAGTGTCTGTGGCTTGGGGAGACCGATCACAGCTTCACAATCCCGACATTTCGGGTTCGGGGTAAGCCGCAGGATATTTTGGAGAAGATCACTTTGCGAGTATTTTCACAATGACATGAGCGTCGGCTGTTCAGGAAGCAATGGCAATCTACTGGATGTAAAATTGTCTTAAAACATCGTATACCTTTTACTGGATATGTTGCAGTCAAGCCTTGCATATTGTGGCTGTTTGTGATCGCTTAGCAAATTTACGTTCAGTAGTTTGCCATTGCGTTCTGAACGACCGGCACTCATACCATTTTATTTAAAATAAATCAACGCAAGGCGGTCTGCCGTCAAATCGCCCTCGGCTGTGTTTCGAACACGGTTTGGGAGTGCGAACTGCGTCTGTAACACCTTGGCCATGAAGCCAACAATCGGTAGTTATTCCAGCAGTGCAAGGTATTGTGAACATTCGTCTCAGAAACCACATCTACGTTGCTTCCACGTCCTTCTGAACTTGTTCGTTCACAATTCTAGATTAACTGGCCTAGAAAATCACAGTCAATAAATGTTATACTTATTGGTGACTGAGACGTCCTGTAAAGGATAAGTAACTAACTCAACGGTATTCTCAACTTCCGTGGAAAAGATGCGGAACGTATACAAAAATGCCACGTCATGTTACATCTTTTATGACCGACTATTTATCACAACTGTTATCGCTGACTGTTTCTCACATCTTTTATTACTGACTAGTGGAGTGAATAAAATGACCAGGATATTTTTTCACACGTTCATGTGTCGCTCCGTGTCGTTGGCCTCCGTTATCTTATCAGGCAAGTCGGCATGTAGAAGCTATTGTTGTTGTGAGTTGGTATATGAACTTGTTGGCAGTTGCTTTGTGGGAATGTTGGAATGTCTCGTTTCTTAAACATATCCACAGGTAGGGTTGCCAGATACGTGGGCATCAAAATCAGGATGTAATAAGACAAAAAAGAGGACAAAGAAGGAAATTTTTAAGGGAAAGTGTATTCGCAGATGGGGCCCTGGAACATGTATTACTAACATGTATTCACTAACCCTAATCCTAACCCTAACTTAATACATTATACTGGCCCCCCAACGATATGCCAGTTTGTACTGCTCTCTAATATAGAAGATATAGACGTCACGTGACCAGAACCGTTTGCGAATAAACACTTCGAATTTTTAATGTTTCATTTGAATCGTTCCAGATTAAATCCACAATTAGTACAATTGTATTACAATTGCTGCCAATAAGTGTATCTTACTCTTAGTGAATCGACAAAGAAACAATCATGTTAAAAAATAGATATAAATTCAATGGAGGCCTTTTTCGAAATGCTAAAAAAAAAAAACATTATTTAAACAGCCGATTGTACAATTATTACCTTATAATCTTTATTAATTACTCATAAAATATATTTTTTTTTAAAACCATAAAATATAAGAAAAGGAGGACATTTTAGAGGTTTCTACTTTGCCTGCCAGACGGAGAATAATTAGACAACAAGGAGGACATGTCCTCTTTTTGCCGGACGTCTAGCAAACCTATCCACCGGGGATTGGAGGGGAAAGAGGGGGGGGGGGGGGGGGGGGGGGGGGGGGGAAGGTGTTAACACTGCATGTGGGTTTTTGGACCCTGTGTGCTCAACAAAAACATGTTCATCATTATCATTTTTCTATTTTCGTTCACTTGAAGATTGTCTATATCTGAAATGTTGTCTATTGTATGAACTTCAATGTCTGTTTCAGTCACTCGGTGGCCCATATAGTGTATTTTCCACTGTTTTTCTCTAGGCCAGAAGAAATGCCTAGAGATGCCGTATTTTGGACAATTTTGGAGTATGTGATTTGCTGTCTGCGGCGCCATCACACATGTGCATACATCACCATCACCATCACCACCACCACCACCACCACCACAACCACCACCACCACCACCACCACCACCACCACCACCATCACCACAATCACCACCTCCACCACCATCAACATCATCATCATCATCATCATCATCATCATCATCATGTAATATATCCTGTGAAGAACCTCACTCACATCACAATCGGCAGGCACGGCTCTTGTTCCCGTGTCAGTTCTCTTGCCGCATGCATTTTCCTGCCCTGGCTGGGCGTCCATGGCGACGTGTTTACGCCACCCGCCTCGTGCTCCGAAGGTTGTGGGTTCGATTCCGGACAACGTCGTTCGGTTCACGAGTGCAATTTTATCGCTGACTCATGGCGCTACTGAGTTTTGTGAGACACTCAAGGCAGACCGCGTGCGGGCCAAATGGGATAAACTTAGTGCAATGAATTCGATCCCCTTGTCTTTTAAACCCTGTTATTAAAAAAAATTGTTGCGTTTCCTTTACGGGACGTTGCAGTCAACACCAGCATTTTTCAGCTGCTGTTGATGTACTAGGCAAGTGTTACGTTCAGTAGTTTGCCATTGCTTTCTAATCGACCGGCTCCCATACCAGCACGTTATAACACAACGCGACACGGTCTGCTGCACAAATCGGTCGCAGCTGAGCTACGACCGCCTGGTTCACGAACCGCGTTCGCAAGCCTTTGGCCACGGAGAATAGGGTATATTTTAATACCCCGCGTCCACTGTCGTCTTGATTGACTCCTGCCTCTTCCTCCGGGAACCATGCCATCCAATCCTGCGCTTTCGAAGCCATGTGCCATTTAATATGACCCAAGAATTCCCGTTTCAAAGCTAGTTGCATATTCTTTACAGGACGTAGCAGGTCACTCCAAAATTTGTTTGACTGTTTGTTATCCCTAGGCAAGTTTACGTTCAGTAGATTGCCATTGCTTTCTGAACGACCGGCACTCATACAATTGCTTCAAAATCACCCGCATCTGTGTTTCGAACGCGGTATGCGGGTTTAAGAATTTCATTCGAAACCCTTTCACCACGGAGGCGGTGGAAATCTTTGAAACTACAGATAAGATTGTTGTAACTGCAACTGAAGTTGATGTGACTGTTGATAATGATGTCGCATTTATCAGAAGTTAGACGTGGCTGTGTCTGAAGTTGTTATACCAGTAGCCAATAGCTGAAATAGGATGGTGTTAATGAACCAGACGTCTTTGTTGTTCAGATCTTGCAGAACCTCAGTTTCTCTATTTCTTCTTTCGTTCTCTTGAAATTTGTCTATAACTGCAATGCTGTCTCTTGTATGGACTTCGCTGCCTTTTTTAGTTCACTCAGTGGTCCATATGATTTATCTTCCACTGTTGTCTCTCTAGGCAGAAGGTTTGCCTAAATGTGACATATTTTGAGCAGCCTTGGAGTATGTCATCTGCTGACTTGGGGCCAATCCATATGTGCATATGGCTGAGTCACCAATCTTGAATTTTGTATACATGTGGTTGCGTAATCTATTGTGTCCTATTCTGAGGCGCAGTCCTGATTCGTTCTGGTCTGTCCATAACGTGGTAGTCGTCGTGAGCAGATTTTGGTGGCTGTCTGACTGATTTGACCATTTTTTTCTTGTGGTGGTATGTAATGGGTTTAGAACATCAGTAATCCACTTATGCTTCATCCACAGCATTCTACGATTTTTTCTATAACATTTAAATTCAACATTTTCAATTTTCTTATTTAGTTATAGTTTCAGAGTCGGCGGCGTGGCCGAAAGAACAAGATCGCTCGTTCTTAAACTTTCGGTGCGCTGATAACTTCTTCAGAAAACTATGGCAAATTACTAAAAGTAAAAGTTCATTGAACATCAACCACTTGTTGAACGCAACGTGCTGCAGAGGGCACGCAAAAAAAAAAAAAAAAAAAAACCATTGTTCCATAGAAGTGCTCTCAATTACTGGTGTAACAACTTCAGATACAGCTATTTCGACTTCAGATAAATTTGACGTCAATATCATCTACAATCACATAAACTCCAGGTACGGTTACATCAACTTTAGCTACAATTACAATAATCTTATCTGCTGTTTCAATGATTTCAGCAACTTTTACAACAACTTCAGCTACATTCTCAGCAATTCCAGTTACGGTGACATCACCTTCAGCTACATTTTCAGCAACTTCGGTTACAATTTCGCCACCTTTAGTTACAATTTCAGCATCTTTAGTTACAATTTCAGCACCGTTAGTTACAATTTCAGCACCTTTAGTTACAATTTCAGCAATTCCAGCAATAGCAGCTGCAACAATTTTAAGTCTTGTGGTTTTTCCTATTTATATGGAATATATTAACACGTTTATGCAGCCATTACTCCTTATGGACAACAACCCCTTTCCAATTAATTTCCGAAATGTGGTCACGTGATTATTAATCTGAGGCTGGGATGGTCTAATTATAGCTTCTCTTATGAGGTTGAACGGGCTAGTAGTAATGGCAAAATGGCCGATGACCGACACATGTATATTTTTCATTTATAAATAATTTGATGGGATGGTAATAATAATTAAAACACAAGTTAAGTACACCGTTTCCTTTGACTACGAGCTCCAGCATGAGAATGAAGGTGGACGCAGTAACAGCGGCTTTCCGATGGTTAAAGGCAACCACTGCTACAAGCGAGAGGTGGTCGAGCGCCTGTGGGACCAGGTGGAGAAGATGGGGAAACAAACTGAGAACCCGATGTGGAAAGAATGATATTGCAGGGGGTTGGCAGGAGTGCTGGAAGAATCTCAAAACTGAGAGGTAAGACCAGGAGAACTATCAATCAGACAGCGGTGGGAAAGATTAGTAGTGACCCTTCGCTGGCTGTTGAACAAGGGGACGGAGCGTGTATGGGAATGTCCTGAGTGCAGTGATATCGGTTCTTAGCTCAACTCAACCCAACTCTGTTTCCACATCTTTGGGCGTTCGGGGTTTTATTACGAGCCCCCTAGTTTTATGGACCCATTGGCACTCGCTAGATGGTGTAGTTAATAGCCCACTGTCCGCCTTTATTTCTCGTGACATTTCCGGGTACTCATTTCAGGCTTCCGGGAAAGCCCAGTCAAAAATTGATACCAGAAAATATTCTGAATTATAAAGAAGACTGGGGTGATTTTGACCACATTTCTCATCGAGTGTTGATTTTTTTTTTTTTTTTTTTAAATTCACATATCCTTTTACAGGACATCGCTGTCAACAGCAGCATCTTTCAGCTTCTGTTGATGTCTTGGTAAGATTACGCTAAGTAGTTTGCCATTGCTTTCTGAGCGGCCGGCTCAGTTATCCCGCAAGTCACCAGCGGGGGACGAACCGCTCTCAGTTCTCGCCCGCTACGAGACTGCGTGATAAACGGGATTACGGAGAATGTGGTGTAACCCCTGAGTGTTGATTAATCTACAAAAATATGCGGTTAGCACGATATATCAAATACGACATCAAATGTGTATTTACCTTTTATTTTGTTTACTTTTGTATTCCTTTTCCTCTTTAATCACCTGCATCCCCACTGTGTCCCATCGGGTTTCTACTACTTAATGTAATCATTTCCTTACCGAAAGTTCGCACCCATTGCCACAAACTCTACAATGCTTCAACTGTATTTCGTGTTCATTTACCACCAGTGTATGCCCGTTGTACTGTCCAATAGCTCAATAAACATCTTTGTGTCACTTTGCGTAAAATGTTCGTCTCCGCTTTGATGTCAGCGCTGGCTTTCTTTGTTAACTGTTCGCTGGGGATGTTATTTACGACCCTTTAGTTGGAGTATCTGAAATGGGATTCTTATTTTATTTACTTTTTTACCTTCTTCTTCTTCTTCTTCTTCTTCTTCCTCTTCTTCTTCTTCTTCTTCTTCTTCTTCTTCTTCTTCTTCTTCTTCTTCTTCTTCTTCTCCTCCTCCTGCCGTCTCCTCGCCGCCGCTGCTGCTGCTGCTGCTGCTGCTGCTGCTGCGGCTGCTTCTTTCGTTCACTTTAAATTTGTCTAGATTTGAAATGTTGTCGTCTCTTTGAATTTCAGTCTTTTTACTTCATTCTGTAGTCCATGTCAGCTCCGTGGCGAAAAAGTTACGGACACAGTTCGTAATCCCACACGTTCGAAACACAGGCGTGGGCGATTTAGCAGTAAACCGCCTTGCGTTGTATGTTTAAAAAAAAAATTAAAATAGTATGTTTACCAGTCGTTCAGAAAGCAATGGCAAACTGCTGTACGTAAACATGCCATGAGATCATAAGCAGCCAAAAAAGGATGGGATTGATTGCGACGTCCTGTAAAGGATAAGCAACTAACTTTTTTGAGTTTATCTTGCACAGTTGTTTCTTTAGGCCAGAAGGTCTGGATCGTATGTTATTTACCTTCTGGGTCCATGTTCTCTATTCGATGGAGCAGGTTAGTGGTTAGCAGACTTGCCTGGCTGATCAATGGTCGTAGGTTCAAACAGATGGTCTCCGTGGAAAAGCGGCCAAGCCGTCTTCCTCGCGCTCCGAAGGTTGTGGGTTCGTTTCCGGGCTACGTCCTTCGGTTCACGAGTACATATTTCTCGGAGACTCCTGGGGATCGTCGCTGGAGCTACGGAGTTCGTGCTGTATGCGATGCTTTCGGCAGGAGGTCCTGCTGAAAGAGACCGAGCCATATGGGGTAATACCTGTGCAATGAAGTCGATCCTCTCGACTTTTAAGACTTTTACGACGACTTTGCAGTCGCCAGAAGAAATCCTATGCAGTCTTATCCAACTCAGAGCTTTGACTCTTTGAGTCTCAGGCAAGCTCTTATTGTACATAAGTGTATACACAGCTCGGAATTCTGAGGTAAGTAGGAACATTTTGTCCAATATTTATTTTCTCTTCACTGCTTTCATTTTTTCATCTTTTTATTCTTCTCATCCTGCCGTCACGTCTTAATGTAGTCACAGGAGATCTCTGTGACTATATGTTGTGTTCTGTGTATGTGTTTGTTCGCTGATGAAGGCTAATCGCCTCAGCGTCCTGTATGTGTCGTACTTCTGTTATGTAAAGATGCACTACTTTGTGTCATTTTATATTGTTTACATTTTCACAGCTTTACCGCAGTTCCACCAAATTGTATTCGTATTTTTGCCTAGGACAGCAACATTTTAGTGTGCCATTGCTTTCTGAACAAGAATTCAACGTTGAATTCCATTCAACCCAACGGCCAAGCAGACCTCTCCAAAATATATACCTCTCTCAGTTTTAGACGCGAGATAAAGAGAGGCCCTGGCCATATAACCTTCATGACATGCCGTATCCTATAGTCCGTCTTAAGTCCATCCCTTCAGTTACCTGTGTCACTCACGTGACCAAAAGGTCGCTGTTATCAATTTTCATGTTTACCTTAAGGCGACAGTGTGTCGACGCCAGGCTATGTAGTCAACCATGTGTTTTATGGTTGTTATACCTGTTCAATATTTGTTGTGTAGAAACGGCCGAAGGAGCGGGGAAATCCCGGCAGTTTACTAACCCCATGACAAGGTAATCTCAGATGAAGCAATAATAACCACAGGCTGGAAATGGAGGCTGCGATGATGTAATACTCATAGCGGATTTATAGTACCATACACTCAAATATATAGGGGTCCGTTGCTTTTTTACAATGGGTTCATAAATTAGCATTTGCTATGGGGCAAACCAGTTATATGGTTCTGGAGGGGACGCCTCGCAGTGGCGCAACCTGGGATAAGCAGTAAAAGAGAGTGGGGGTGGGGGAGGGGTGTGGGTAGTAGAAGAAGAGACCGGAGTGGCAAATTATCATAGAGCTGGGCATTTTTATAAAATTCACTGATTTCTAATCATAATAAGCGTCTACATCAAATCTTGGATAGTGACATCGGATTCCTAACCATTTTGATAAGGGCGAAAAGAAGAAGCGTGCAGGTGCTCATGTTAGAAACTTCATTGCAGTTGGAAATTGCAATAAGTAGACTGTAAAGCAACTAAACTGGCAAACTGGTAGGAACAATATTAACGGTGAATTGAGATCGTTACCTTAGATGAAATATGTACTGGGGAACTAAACTTGGACATATCGTAGTCTCCCACACTGAGTTCAGAGTTAAAGAGCTATGACGAACACACTCTGGAAATATAAAGAAAGAAAGGAGGACGAGGAGAAGAAGCAGAGACAGAAGAAGAAGAAGAAGAAGAAGAAGAAGAAGAAGAAGAAGAAGAAGAAGGAGGAGGAGGGGAGGAGGAGGAGGAGGAGGAGGAGGAAGAAGAGGTCAAGGAAGAAGAAGAAAGAGGAGGAGCAGTGCTCACCTCATGTTCATAGACCAATCGGCACTCGGTGGGTGATCTGATTAGTATCACAGCGACCGCCTTAACTGTCCAGGACAGACCCTGGTGCCCGGGTTACGCTGTGTCGGCCTGGCAGCCCAGGTTGATTAAAATAAAACCCACCTTCTTCCGAAGTCGGAGAGTATCTGCCTGCACGGCGAGGAACCACCAGTCTGAACACCAATAAGCCAGACATGGGACAACGGATACTCACGAAAACTTCAGTCCGGTATGACATCACACTGATGTTGAACAACAGGATGTCTTCATCCGACATACAGGACTTCAAGCTGGAGTTCACAGCCAGAGAATGCAAGCAAGCAAGAAAACCCACCTCAACGGGAATTCGAACACAAGACCTCCATGCCGGCAAGGAAGCGTGCTATCCACTGTGCTGCAGGGACTCCCAAGAAACTGAAGTCACTGTTTCCCTAATCAACCAATCTTATTTCTACCTTCAGAGGCCAACGTGGCCGAATAGATAAGATCCCCCGCCTTAATCGTCCGGTGTGCTGATGCCGAAGTAGCCGGTTCAACTCCTACGCCGGTCAGCTGGACTAAAATGTTGGCTTCTCGTCCTAGACTTGGGGACGTAAATTACAAGTACCTCAGAAGTCGGAGTGGTTGTGGCTGATTGCGAGGGACACTGGTAATAGGGAAAGCTAATCCACACGCCAAATCAGTCCAGTGCTCCAATCAGTAGTGGCAGCTACTAGACGTGTAGCAAGATATGGAAAACGCTTGAGTTCAAAGCCAGTGAACGCCAAAAAATTAAAAAAAATTCATAAGGCAAGGGAACTGGCAAAGGGTGGAGACATTCTGGCAGGCCGGGATGAGAGCGACGTTTACGAATGGACCTGCTACATGACGCCGATGTTGAGAGTTTTCTCTGAATTGTCAGGGAAGGGAATGTAGCGAGGAATGGAACTACATTTACTTTCCGAATCACCGCAGGGGTAACGTTCTTACAATAATGGTCGCAAGTTAAAGCTGACAGAGGCATTTGCCATTCAGTTACGAAAGGCAACTTTGTGCATATAGAAAGACATGATAATCAATTGAAAATTACCGTGGCAGACAATCCAAATTATTGTGTGAATATGTGTGTTGTATGTTTCAACTGGAAGGATTTATCTTACTACTTATGTTTATGTTATGTGATTACAGCAGTATGTACCCGCGAAATATGCCAGGGAATAAATTGTGCAATCTATTGCTTGCTTCTTTGTTACTCGCGTTCTTAAAATTCCCGGTTATGAAGCACTGTAAAATGGTGTAAAGTCTCACTACACTGTGTATGTAGAACAGCTGTTTGTTGGAGAATGTTTTCCATCCAGCAAACGGAAAACATGCTCTCCATAAAACAGCTGTTCTACATACAAAGTATAGTGAGACTTTACAAACACCCTGTAGTACTAAAGATATTTGTTATTTAGAATAATAAAACCAAGAGCATGAAGAGACTACAGCCGCTAGACCAGATAATGACCAGGCATCGTTTTTCTTCTTCACACACCGTCCACTCAGACATGCCCGCTGCTTCGCGAAGCGGCTGTTTTCACCAGTTACGTGGCCACTGGTAACTCCGCTGACCACGGCTCTGTCCGACTGACCAACGAACGACTTTGTACCAGAGGAGGGGTGGTAATGTGAACTGGTGGGGGTCAGGAGAAAAGGGCTGTTGTGGAAAAATATAGTATTGTACTGGCGGTGCAGAGCCAGCCCATTGGGAGGTCAGTCCACTAAAAAGGGAACTTGTCTGGTACTAAGAGAAATAGCTACGTGTGTTACGACCGTAAGATTTTGATTCTCCTCCAGAAGTGTTTCTATAACTTTGGATGAACTGTGATGAGCTGTAGTCGTCTGTTTCATATTAAAGAACTTCACGGAACGGTGAACATATCGCTGTGTGTAATTATAAATTGTGAGGTTTATGTGTAAGCAAGCAATTCAAACATGTATTTGCATGTACGATCTTTGCCTGCAATGCCAAATGGGCATTAGTAACATTTAGTTATGTTTAGAGAGAGAGTTGAATGACTGCTGAAACTCGTGTGCAAAACTATACAGCCAGCAGTCACAAATGCAAAAATAGTGTTTTTCTTTGGAAGGAAAAGGGGAAAAATCGGCATAGCTATGGATTGATTCGGAAAATAAGACTTCATCAGCTTTTCAAGTAAGTTTTCCACTGTTTATTTAATTAGTTTATAGGTCATTGTTTAGACTTAGATAGAGCCGTGCTTAAGTGATATGGACTGTAAACTGGGCATCCTGGGTATACAGCTTAATAATACCCTGACTTTATTAACTCTTTAACCACTTAACTTGGCTCAACGAAATTATGTTTTATTCTCAATATCCGCGCCAATTTCAATGAGATGCTACGCCTCCCAGAAAGCAACGGGCAACTTTGTTCCAGAACATACTTCAACAGATTTGACACGGATATTAAAATAAGAATGCAAAAAGCAAGAGCGCGTTCAGAGAACTATAACTTAGAATATTTACCTCTATCGTCAAAAAATACTGTTGTTGAGTTGAGATGAGTCAAGCTCTGACATCACAGCACTCGGGACTTTCCCATACGTGCTCCGTCCTAATCTGCAACTGAATTATGAATCAGAAATACAAAATCGCAGCTACAACAGTTACTAGTAAACTAAACTCACATCAAGAGTTGCAGACAAGACTCCGGCTTTAGACAGAACACATTTTGAGACAACTTGATGGTAGTAGTATAGCTAGCAGTCATTTCACTAGAACCTACGAGCAAAAGTGATGGAAGAAGACATAAAACCACACGGAGAATGAGAGACAGAGATGAATCATATGGAGGGGACATGGGGAAAGCTGCAGGGAATAGCCAACAGGTACAACTGCCTGGTGTGAGTTGGTTTATAGTCTAGGGTTCAATTAGTGGGGCGGAGGGGGGGGGGGGGGGGGGGGGGGTTATATAGGGCAGAATTTGAAAATGACGCGACACAATCCATCCATCCATCATGTGCCATGCCAGTAAGCGTGGGCGGTCATGTTCTGCCATCTCACTCGATCACCAGAGTCGTGGATCAGCTCCGTGTTTCTGTCCCGACACAATATGTAACTCTAATGCCTGCTGTCTCTCTCTTTCTCTCTCTCCCCCCCCCCCCCACCCCGTCCTCCCATTCCCCTCTTTGCGCCCGGGCATTGGGTTCTAGTCTGCTGTCAATGAAAAGCCTACATCCTATGGCGAAAGCGTGACTAACCCAGACTGGGCTTAGCTCAGCCTGTCCTGTGTACCCTGCTGAATGATGACCTAATTACATTGTACCATGTGCCCCTCCAGACGTGTAGTTCCAGTACCCACCATGCACACCCCACAGGCTTCTGAGCTTGGAAAAGGGACTGAGTGCTCTGCCAAAAAAAAAAAAAAACGTCCCTGTGGGCATGGTACTTTGGTGTAAAACGGGGAGAAGTCTCTATATCAACCACACCCCGATAGGTGCACGCCCTGTGTATGGTGTGAGATAACTGCAGTTGAAACTGGGGATTTCATAGGATTCACAGCCAAACAACGAACTCTGTCACATTAGTTTTGCTGTAAGGACCAGAAATGTGGAAAATAACAAACTATTGTGAATAAACTACAAACATTCATTACTGATAACTGCACAGAATATATGGACTAGAATTGTATAGGAGGACCGTCAACATGGAGTTCCCTCAGAACACTGAATACATGAAAGAAAATCAGTTGGGCAACAGATCCTAGTTATAGATGACTCACATTGAGGAACCATATTCATGAATAGAAAGAAAGTCCCATCTCTGGAAGTAACACGACTAAAGAATATAAGAAGGCCTAGATCGAACGAAGAAGAGGATTTGAATTAGAGATCAATAATGTGGGGGAAAACATTAAGGAATCAACAGCAAAGAAATAAGTAATAGCATAAGATAGCAGAGCTGGTGTTGGATGGTTTAAAGCCTGTGTTTTATGGAGGGATAAAAAGAAGAAGGAGAAGAAGAAGAAGAAAAGAAGAAGAAGAAGAAGAAGAAGAAGAAAAGAAGAAGAAGAAGAAGAAGAAGAAGAAGAAGAAGAGGAGGAGGAGTAGAAGTAGGAGGAGGAATGAGCTGAAAAGTAACAACTCTTGTTTTACAAATTTATTTGAGATCAGAAGAGAAAGAAAAGACTTGAGTTCAAACACACTGATTGTTTGGTAGGCCCAACAAGAGGCCCAATTGTCGCAGTGAATAAACAAGACACAACAAGTGTAATTTTCGGAACGAAAGAGGAATAAGAGAACACACTTGTATAACTCTGTGGCTACTGAAAAACTGCATTATTTATAACAACCACTGCTGCACTGAAAAGATCGAGGGGAAGAGAGGCAGAAGTAGACCAAGAGAAATTATGCTGGATGGACAGAAACGGTGGCATGGAGGAATATCATCAACAGAGTTGATCCAGAGCACCAAAGACCGAGATCTGTGGAGAGCCATGACCGCCTACGCCAGCTGGCACTTGATGATGATGATGATGAGCCACTGCTGCGCCAAATCAAGTTCAGCCAGGGCTGTAGAACAATGACAACAAATTTATAAAATTAAAAACAGCTACACAGCATTAATAACATCTGTGGGAAACACAGTATTCTCATAACCATAATCATACAACCACCACAGAACTACACAGATTCGCCTTATACGTTACTGCCAATTGTGCTCTGCTCCCTGAGCTGGGTATTCAGGATGAATGTTAAGGATATAAATTCTTTCAATACCAGAAATTTCGAGACTGATAATCAATGGAATATCGAAAATGCCCTACTTTCAAAGAGGCAACATATATATACCTGGCGTGAAGCATAAAGTGTTGCATGTTAAAAGACATTGCCAGATTCGGTTAGCATGTGCAGACCCGGGAATCTGAAGTCAGCCACAGATGATTTGGGAGCAGCCAATGTATTGTTGGTGTTTATTGCAACGTCCTGTGAAAGGGAAAGCAATTAACTGTATAGTGGTGGTGGTGATGGTGGTAGTGGTGATAGATCTGTTATTTGTGGGACAAGTCCACAGATGCTCAGATCCTCCAACCCCATCCCCACCCCTCTCCAACATATACATCAACACCCGGCAGCTAATAGTGCCCGTTGTGTGTTGTTTGACGAGGCCCCTCGTTCTCCCGATGTGCCCCTCGTGACTGACCGTGTCAATTCTTACTCCCGAGTCACTCATTCTGGACAACGATGTGGATTCATTTGCGTCAGTCTTTCGCTTTCGACAGCTCTCTAAGTGCATTAATAACATCGTCACTATCCACGGGCTGGCCATCTGCAGGGGATGCAGAACCAGCAAGTTTATCAGTTCGTGGTAGATTCAAACGTGGAAAGTTTAACAACATATTTGCTTGTATATACGAGGCGAAAAGTTGATCATATATAGTGTATTGCCTGCGACATTGATAGTTGGAGCCTGTTCTGCTCAGTCAAGCGAAAGACTACTGCAATCCCTCATAATCCGGGATTAATTTTTTCCCCCTTTTCTCCGTTATAAATACACCTTAAAGGTCATTGTAGAAAGGGAGGATTAACTCTCTTGTGGTAAAGATAAAAGTAATCCCACAGCTAACGCTGATGTAGGGGTGTGAAGTGTAGAACTTTCAGATAGCTAGAACTTGACTGATCTGAGGTAGCCATCTCTCTTCACGGCCGCCTTTCTTTCTCAGAAAAAAAATCACATTTCTTGTGTGGGTCATTCCTTGAGCCAGGCTGGATGGACAGAACGTCACGTCATTAATGGTGGCCGAACAATGTATCCTAGTGCTGGTTTTAGATCACAGTTCTACCAACACAGATATGCACGCAGTGGTCGCGAATAGGTTGCATTTCACCATAACAAAATTAATTAACAAAATTAATCAATATGAGAGTTAGTTAAACTGTGTACGAAAAGAGGCGTAGTGGGCGTAGTAAAGAGACAGATAAAATATTTTCATTACTAGAAATCACACTCTTTAACTGATTCAGCGCCAAACAAAAAGTAAATTTGAGCCAAACATTGTGCAGTATCAGATGAACAGTATTAATTCATGTACATTTCCGTTCACTGAGCATTGAAATTGCGGAAGATACTGCGAAACGAAACAAATAACACGCTGACCCTAGTATGGTGATATATAATCCTTCTGTACAAATGGGAATTCACATATGGCGGTATATTATTCTTCGGCACTGAATCAGTTAAAACTCATCTTATAGTCCATGCTGTGTGGAGTTGGTGATCATGTCTGTCCACAACCCTGTCTTGTGGGCTGCAAAACATTTCTAATACTGATGTTCCTCCATGCCGTGATGTCAAATAGTCTAACACATCTGTTGGTCTCTCCCTGTCTCTTCTGCGCTCCAACTTTGCTGTTGTGACAATATACTTTGGCTTTCTCTTTCTTATGACATGTCCAAAGAATGCGGACTGTCTTCTTCTGATGCGAATAACCAGTTCTCTTTGAGAGTTAACTTCTTCTCCATTGCCCTTTCTACCCCCCCCCCCCCGCCCGCCCCCGCCCACAGTGTTCTCATAATTCTTCTAGAAAACCACACCTCCACAACTTCCACATAGTTCCTCATGCATCTGCAAATTGTCCATGATTTGCTTCCGCACATCAGAATTAAAACTCATAGTGGAGGGGGAAATTCAAATGCGGGCGAGCAAGAAGTGCACTACAGTACACGTTGGAAGGTAAAACCAAAAGATGAACGGACAGCAGTCTGATTATGAGATTAGGGTTATTAGCCCTATCACCTCCCAAGCCGCCTCACCTCATTCCCAGGAAACTGAAAATTATTATTTTACGAAACTGTCTGTCTCTACTCTCTCTCTCTCTCTCTCTCTCTCTCTCTCTCTCTCTCTCTCTCTCTCTCTCTCTCTCTCTCTCTCTCTCTGTCTCTCTGTCTGTCTGTCTGTCTGTCTGTCTGTCTGTCCATTTATGTCGAAAATTTTCCCATCTGACCGACAGAGTAATCTAACAAATAAACCTTCTTGGTTTTAAAAATCTCTACCTTCTAATGCACGAGAGCGCGCGCACACACACACACACACACACACACTCACACACACACACACACACACACACACTCACACACACACACACACACACAACGTTTTGAAAGCTCATTTTTCGTATTTAATTCCGGATCATGACTGGCAATATTATGTTCTCATTGCTAGCCACTTTAGTAACATTTTCTAAAATGCTTTCTAATTATATAACCTACATAGTTAGATACTTCTTGAGAAAACAAATCCAACAGTACCTTACTCAAGTCTATAGGTCATTTATTAGCTTAGATATTACTGTTTGTGTGTCAGTTTATCATTTAATATAACTTTTATAGAAAAACAACGATTTTGACCTTTTCACTTTTTGTGACCCTACCTACACACTCACACCACTGTTGGTTACACTCATGCCGAGGGAGATTAGCACAGCCTCTGTCTAACCCAAGGGCATATAATTCTGTCAGTTTATACACACACACACACACACACACACACACAGATATACACATCTGCACGTCATGCGGTGATGACGTCAGATCGCGCGAGCTACAGCGCGCTGTTGCTAATGCGAGACCGAGATACAGAGATCCATTTTAACCAGACAATTCGCCTTACAAAGTTTTTTTTTTTTTTTATTAAATCGACCCCAGCCACGCAGAGTGATGACAATTTACACATAAACACTAGAATAGGTGTTGCATGCAAACATGCATTCATGATCATTTCGTCGCTCTGAATAATCCATAACAGTTTTAATTGATTATCGCTTGATTATGACACAGAAGTCCGCTATTTTCCCGCCATTACAGCATCATAGCATGCGATCTTAATGATTTCAGATTGGGATGTCCCCGCCAACTTAAATAGTCGAAAATTTTACAGTACGCGTACAAATTGATGCTCAATTGAAGTATTCATACAAGATCAATTCGTAACTTCTATATAAAACGGAATTTACGAGTCAACTTACGTCTTAAAAAGACAATCTCTTTATCTCCGTAAGAAGAAAGATTTGAGAAGCCAAGATGTATAGATTTGTAGACAATGAAGGGGGCTACAATACTTAGTAATCGGTTTCTGTTTTAGTGCGATGTTGAAATAATCGAGGAATTTAACATCATGCATACGCTTACTGTCCCCATATTGGAGACACAAAAACAAATAACCGAACGTTACCGCAAACAAAATTCCCGTAAAATACGGCAAAATGAACGGCAGTCATTGCTTTATTTCGACTTATCACAGAATTCGGAGTGGGTTCCCCTGACGGCGAGGAACACTGGTATTATAGTAATAGGGGAAGCTAATCCACATCCCTGCTCCGTGGCGAAGATGTTTCGGACGCAGCTCGTAATCCGATATACCGGAATTCGAAACACAACTGTGTTGGTGTTTTTTTTTTTTTAATGAAATGATATGGAATAGAAAGAAAAAGCAGCGGCTGCAGCAGGATATAACAATATGAAATGGAAACAATGGTATGGGTGCCGGTCTTTCAGAAGGCAATGGCAAACTACTGAACGTAAACTTGCTCAGGAATCACGAACAGCCCAAAATGCTGAGGTCGACTACTACGTCCGTAAAGGATATGCAAGTAACTATTTTTAATCCACACGCAACAAGAAAAGAAACAAAAACAATAGAGAAAACTCCACATGTGTCATCACACAGAGTGCCACAAGTAAGGGACTTCTCCATATGATCATCATCGTGTGCTATGCCGATAAGCTTGGGAGATTGTGTTTCGCCATCTTACACGATCACCAGAGTCGTGGATTTTTTTATATTTTTTGGGGGGGGGGGCGCTCGCTCGCTTTGAACTCAAGCGTAGTCCATCAACACTACTTCTAATAGCAATGGACTGAATTTTGCGTGTGGATTAGCTTTCCCTATTATCAGTGTCCCTCGCCATCAGGCGAGCCCACTCCGACTTCAGGGGCACAAGAGTGTCGTAGGTCAACTCTTGTGTTTTTGTCTCGATTACGCCGTGTGACCAAACCTTCCAAATATTTACTTCCCTGCCTTCCTCTTATTCTTTTCGCCTCAATCTTGCCAGGTGTCACCAAGTTCTCAAGTTTATTTCTTCTCATATCGTGCACAATAATTCTCGAATTAATTCTCTACGTTTAATTTCTATAATCAGTTTACGGTTTACGTTACATTTCTCGAAATACTGGAGTGGAAGAGGAACCATATATTATACTGAATCTGTACTTGTAGAATCTCAACTGTTGGAGCCCGTTTAAGTGGGGAGAGGGGAGGATGTGGTATATGTGGCGCGATGTTTGGGTCACGTGAGATGGCACTCTGGTAAGCAAAGAACCCTTTAACACGTCTCAAGGTGCCCTGGGTATATGATGTTAAACCCACATTTTAATAGACCAATGGTCACTCGGTGGCTGATGTGGTCAGTCTCACACCGGTCGCCTTTACTTCCCGAAACATTTTCTGGTAGCTAGTTTAGGCATAGCCGACCTGGGAGCCCGGTTTGGTTTTTTTTTTAAATATCCTATTTGGATTCGAACCCATGGCATCGGACAGTTAGGCAAGCTCTAGTGTCTGCACCACCTCGGCTCTTGGCCCACGCTGGACTAAGTTAATTTTAAACAATATAAAATAACACAAAGTAATGCAACTTCACATAACAGAATTACGATGTGAAGCTGCATTACTTTGTGTTATTTTATAGTTTACATTTTCACAGCTTTACCGCAGTTCCACCAAATTTTATTCATATTTTTACTAAGTTAATTTTAATTACTCAGGCTGAATTGGTAAGTAGGGCCAAATTAAATAAATAACACACACTGAACGGTGAGTCTGTGTGCGCGCGCTTAAATAAATTCACGACAAATTTTACACACTAATTGTCCCCACTGGACGTTATTTAAGCACACCTCCAGGGTTAAAACCAACGCCTATTATAAACTTTCGTTTTCATATTATTTCATTATATTTAAATTTAAAAACAAAAACAACTCATGGACTAAAGGAAATTAACTGCTCGTTTACGTAAACAATTAAAAGGGAACAGCCAGGTCTCTTCCAACAAGCTCACATATTCCGACACTGAAGTCAAGCAGATCGTGTTGATGTTTGGTCACCTTTTATTTTCGCTTCCTGCTGGAATTTCACCTGTTAAAATCCACACCACGCAAGACGGCGAAAAGGCAAACATTCTAGAAATCGCTCAATTGCCACTGGGGCCGCATTTTTCTTGGCGTTGTCATAACCGTTGCAGTAATGGTATTTACAAGAAGATATCTCCGAGAAATCTCTCAATTTGGCCACACTGCGAGGAAGAGAGGGAAAAAAACCTGAAGACAAATATGAAAACGGAAGTTTATAGGAGGCGTTGGTTTTAGCCCTGCAGATTTGCTTAAACAACGCCAAATGGGGACAATTTCACGCAGGTTGCATTTTTTCAAACAAGTGATGACTTCGTAAATATGTGCTTGTTGTGGAAATGAAGGTTACAAATTTTACTCTCTTTGCTCTGTTGTTACTTGGTGTCATCGCTGTTCAAACCAGACGATTTGCAGACGCAATACAGGATGTTTAAGCGCGCTTTTGTCAAGCCTTCTTGCAATACGTTTGCAGAACAGCATTTAAATTGCATTTTAACAATAAATTTCGTTTGTATTTAGATCAGTGATCCCCCCTACTTTTTTCGATAACTTGTGACTGTTCCTAGCGTATGTCTAGGCTAACACACGAAGAAATCCGTAGCCTAAAACACGTGAGAGAATATTCGAGAACTCAGTATTGGGGAGAAAAGATGTATTTATTCACTTTATATAATCTTATAATTCTGCAGCATGTACCTGACGAGATGCAGTGAAATATGCCAGGCAATAAATCGTGCATCATATTGTTCGTGGCTTATGTGTTTACATTCACTAAGGAATTACATTGTTTTAAACGATAACTTATCCCACTGAGTGGTACCAGATGCTGAGTGGGACCAGATCGATGGTGAAGAAAAGGGCTCATGTGCCTTGTTTTGTTTGAATACCTCTTAACTCATTAAGAAGAAATCAACCAGAATTCGCCCAATGACTGTAACAACAAAATCACAAGTGTACTCCTTTCACGGAGGTTAAACATCCACGTCACGGCGACTTAGAGCTGTTATGGTAGGCGGCATGGTTCCTGGAAGAAACGGCAGCCTTTCGACCAACCAGAAGGTGGGCACGGGGCATTAAAGACATCCACGGCATGAAAATGCACGAGGCACATCCTGAGATGTTCCATCAGGCCTGATAAAAGTGCCGTTCTGCATAGAACATGTTCATGATAATGATGAACCAGCTACACATTCCTTGTAAATAAGCAATACATTACTGGCGTTCCTCAGTATCATCTGGGTAAACATCAGAAGTACAATCACACATGGCACGTTGGCCGAAACACATGAAGAACACACTACTGCAACAACAACAACAACAACAACAACTACTACTACTACTACTACTACTACTACTACTACTACTACTACTACTACTACTACTACTACTACTACTACTGCTGCTGCTGCTGCTACTACCACTACAACTACTACTCCTACTACTATAACTACTACTAAACTACTACTACTACTACTACTACTACTACTACTACTGCTGCTGCTGCTGCTGCTGCTGCTGCTGCTACCACTACAACTACTACTCCTACTACTATAACTACTACTCCTACTACTATAACTACTACTACTATAACTACTACTACTACTACTACTACTACTACTACTACTGCTGCTGCTGCTACTACCACTGCTACTACTACCACTACAACTACTACAACTACTACTCCTACTACTACTACTACAACTACTAGTAACTACTACTACTACTGTTGTTGCCACTAATGCTTCTACCCACCTACCTACCTACCACTGTTAGACCAACCACTACCACTGTTGCTACCACTAGTAATACTACTGCTACTATTGTTACTTTCCCCACTATTAATTCTCTCATTAAGTTACTGCTCCAGCCGCTACAACCACAGTGGTTACTACAAATAACGACCTGCTTTGTTTTAATTATCAAGTGACTTCATTCAATAGCTACTCAACTGTCGAAAGCAAGCAGGATCTATTTTTGATATAGTTTGAATACGTCACACATCGCTCTTGTCCTACTGCTGGGGCTTATTGGGCAAGCGAAGAATAGTAATGTATAACCTATCATATATGTCGTAAGCAGCGACTAAGGAGGAATAAAAAAAAGTGTCATATTTTGTGTCAGGAGGGATAGAAACATATTTACGTAGTTAGTATTTGTGTGAACACAACCACCAGCCATAAGTTGCATACATCAGAAAACCTTTGACCTCAGAAAGTCCCTGACCCCATTTCTGGCGTAAAGCCAACATGCGTGGTTCGTGAAGGATCGCTTTCATTGCACATACAGACAACTCCATAAATGCTTTGTCTCCTCAAATTGATCATAGGAGAGATTATTAACACAGCGCACGAAGTCCCTAGCACCAGCAAGGGTCCAAATGTCAGAACCACACATGCTATACATGTTCTTTTGTGGGTAGTTTGTGTTTTCCTTTTCTAATTTAAAATTTAGCATTCTCAGCAGCTAGGTTGGTTGGTTATTTGTTCGGTTGGCTGGTTGGTTATTTAGTTGATTCATCTGTAGATTGGTTGGTTGGTAGATTGGTTAATTTGGTTGTTTGGATATTTGGTTGGCTGGTTGATTAAGTTGGTTTGCTAAGTAGGTGATTGGTTAGTTGGTTGCTTTATTGGTTTGTTTGTTAATTAGAGTGGTTGGTTAGCTGGCTGATTGATTCATTGGTTGGCTGGTTAGTTAGTTAGTTGGTTGACTGGCTAAATTATTTATTGTTCCGTTGGTTGCTTAGTTGGCTGGTTGATTAGTTGGGTAGTTTGGTAGTTGGCTAGTTGGTTGAGTGATTCGTTGATTGCTTAGTTGGTTGGTTTATGAGTTGGTTGGTTGATTAGTTGACTGATTGTTTAGTTGGTTGAGTGATTAGTTGGTTAGTTGGCTAGCTGGTTTAAAAGGCTAAATTTTAAATCAGAAAAAGAAAACAAAAGCTACTCACACCAGAACATTAATAGCAGAAGTGGCTCAGACACTTCGCGCGTGTGTCTGTGCGTAGGCTGCACCATGAAGAGATGATGCAACGTTTTGGCCAGGGTAGGTTCTGGTCTTGCGACCTCTGCGGCCCTTCTGTCGCTCAAACCGCCCTACCCTTTTGGATTTGCAACTGTCGAAGGACTTTTAACGCGCACACGGGGTACCTTTTCATAGGAGTCCAGGCTTCCGATCCAACTAATCAACCAACCAACTATTTTAATAAACTAACTAATCAACTAACTAACTGATCATCAAACTAACTAATCAACAAACTAACTAATCAACCAACCAACTAACTAATCAATTAACCAACTATTTCAACAAACCAACTATTTCAACAAACTAACTAATCAACCAACCAACTAACTAATAAACTAACCAATTAACTAATTAACTAACTAATCAACCAACAAACTAATAAACCAATTAATTAACAAATTAAACAACAACCTAACTAATCAACAAACCAACTAATTAATCAGCCAACCAACTAAGCAACCAACCGACCCTAGGATCGGAATGGGATGGGGGATGGGAGTGGAACGAGCACATCACTAAGTTCCTTAGCACAAACCCACACCCTGATCCGTGTCACGCCATCTTGAGTGAGATCACCTGAATCTCCCTCCGCCAACGAGGCAGCTAATCAATTGCATCTTTACAACGTTTAATTCAGAACACAAAATACTGTGATGTCCCGTGTTTGCTTCGTTAGTTCAACAAAACCGAGTCTCTAGTCCGTTTTCTATATCAAGCTTCGTTTTCTTCTCTTCTCTTCTGTCTTCCGTGTGCCCAAATAGAGAATAGGCCCTCGACCAACTCACACCCAGCGCTTTCTAAACTTGTTCATGATCGTTTTGATTTTGCAGTTAATGTTTTCTACAGGATGAGGTTGCCAGTTTGATTCCAACCCTTGTAAGTAGTCTCTTACGACATGATTGGTAGGTTAAATTGTTACTATTACACAAGTAAGGCAAGGCGGGAATTCGAACCTGTCGCTTCCAAAGGATGACAGCGCCTTTCTGAAGCAACAATTGTACTTCTATATACCGCCAACTCATCATCATCATCATCACCATCATCCAGTGTCTTGCAGGCTGGCGTCGTCGATTATGCCTCTTCAAAAATTGCGATCTCCGACGGCATCCCCCAATTCATGTGTTGACTCCCTTAAGTAAGTGCCATGACACAAGACTCAAGAATTTTCTCACGCTGTCCTCCTCTATCTCTCTTTCCCCAAATCGTTTCGGTTGCCACGGTATGTTCCACTTTTTGTCTTCTCATAATGTGACCAAAGATTAATGACTGCCTCTTTCTGTTTGTGGTTAAGTTGTCTTTGCGACTTAGCTTCCCTCAAAATGTCCAGATTGCTCATTCTGGCTGTCCTATATCATTTTCAGCATTCTTCTATAAAACCAAATCTCAAAGCTTCCGTGGATTGTTTCGCCTGTTAACTAATTGTCCAGGATTCGCAGCCGTGTGTTAAAATTGGTTTTTTGTAACATGCAAGAATTCTTTTTTCTAAATTTCAAGGATAAGGACTTATTGCCACCTAGACACTCCTAAAAATAAGGTGTCAAAATGTGACAGGTATATCATTCACCTGAACTCACAACCATGGTATGTTGAGAGAATTCATTCTCGACCACTTATCTCATCGTAAATAAAATCTGAAACAACATGTCCGCCTCCATGCACACTTATCGAAATCTCAAGACCAAAACGTTTCTACCTTTGGACGTGAAAGTCAAGTATAATCTCGGCTCTTTACAGTGGGCAGAGTTCGTTCAGCGAGAACGGGGCGCATTCCTGATTTATAAAATACCTCTTGAGATATGAGATAAAGATGTTCTTACGTTGACATATCTATAGATAAAAGATGTTTAAGGTGTAAGGGTATCTACCTGGTCGTATCAAGGACTTGTCACGAGAATATCACTATGTGTCAACTTTGTCACGTGAATTACAAACACGTGTTCACGAAAAATGGCATCGTATCTGTCATTCCAGCCTAACTTGTAACAAGGGGTGGACTGGGTTTAAAAATTTTGGTTGCCTGGAGACAAAGCTACTGAAAGGACATTAACTTTTAAACATATTGCCTAATGTTTAAATAGGCCTCATTTCAATAGATCCCCTCAATGCCCACTAGCCATCTGGTAAGGTGACACACTGGCCAATCCTCTATTGGTCGTATGCTATTTCTTGATGAAGAATTGGTTAAATTTGATATCACCTTAGGAGGAGGGCTGAGGTGGTAATTACATTAACTATATCTCTAATCCTTTCTGGATACGCATTCTCCCTTTAACGCAGTCACTTAAGTTACCTGTTTTCATGGTTTGGTCAGCCGGAGCGATACATTACCTGGCCAGGAACCCTCTAAATAAACTGCTTTATCAACAAAGAGTCGGGGCACAGCTTATCTGGCATGTGCCGCAGGGGCAAGAGTTGGTAAGAGAGATAACGTATCGAATGCTATTACGACTCCATACAGGTTGATTATTTCCCCTTTAGTCCATGTTTCTTAAATGTCTCTTATACCGACACTACGATGTTGATATGTGAAAGCGTCACGGCTAGAAGCTAGCATGGCGTACCGGTGGGCTTCGGTTTGATCCGCGCTTGGAGATTTCGAATTTCTTTTTTAATTTGATCTGGACTACCGGGTCGATCCAGCTTAATATGGAAACCAGAAATGCCGTGGGAAGTAAAGGCGGCTGGCGCAATACCAACCATCTCACACACTGAGTGCCGTTTGGTCTTTCAAAAAAATATGCATCTAGCCCCAGTGCACCTTAAGTGTATAAAAGGGATCTATACTTAACTTAGGTTATAATACGAAATGCAAGCCATTGATGTAACTTTTGATACATTTCTTTGCTACCATTCCCATCTTTTTCTTCTTCTGCTTCTGCTGCTGCTGCTTCTTCCTCTTCATCTTCTCCTTTTTTCCTTTTTCTTCTCCTCCTACTCTTCATCCTTCTCCTCCTCCTCCTCTTTCTTCTTCCTTCTCCTCATCCTCTTCTTTCTTCTTCTTCTTCTTCCTTCTTTTTTGTCTCCCTTCTTCTTCCTTTTCTTCTTCCTCTTCCTTCTTCTTCCTCTTCTTCTTTTTATTCTTCTTATCTTATTCCATTTATCTTAGTAACATGTTAAAGGAGTATGCAACAATCTTTTGTGCCAATGCTTTTGTTATGCTGGTCTTCACTTCTCTAAGGTTGTTCTTGAAACCATCACTCCATCTTGTACGTGATCTTCCTTCTGCATGCTCTGTATCCATCATACATCTTTAATGTGACTCTTTGCTGTAGATGGTACCATATTCTTAATATACTTAAGACATTAGCTTACTTTTTTTTATCATATACCTCTCTGAGAATAAGCAATGAAACAAATAATGCCACAATTATTTATAGGCATTATTTTTTTCATTATGTTTATTCATTTAATTTGTTATTTACATTCCTTTTTGTTTTATTTTCCCAGAATGATGAAACAATTTTGAAACCACAGTTCAAGCATTTAAAAACACCAGCAACACTTTCCAAACTGACTGCACTGGTGGATGCATACACCTGATGGTGTAGCATAGTGATATTTTCATTGCTAAGTCTGAACAAGAGATTTAGTAGATAGCGTTGCAGTGATGGGATATCTCTAATGGGCATTACAAACTGGCACCACTGCTATTGATTTCACCAACATTTTAAAGCTGATCAATGGATGCCCTGACAGACCCAGGTGTGCAGCCTGTCTCTCAACCCCCTGTCTCACCTTGTGGCTTCTACCCGAAACAAGATTCAGTTCGTTATTTTCCAACCCCAAATCCACCAAAATCAGGGTTTGGATCATATCCAGCATATCCCACAGCAGCAGAAGGTGACTCGTGGACTAGTAACCAGAAGATGGTTCAGCATCCTTATGTGAGACAACCGATAAGAAATGAAGCAATGCAGGATGAGAGACGTGAAAGCTCAAGACCATATATTCCACCTCCGAACACTGAAAGCAACCCTCCCCATCTTACTTCTGCCGTTCATCATCAGATTCATCAGTCTCAACTTCAGACATCCTTACCATCATCATTGTCACCTTACCCTCATGGCCATCCCTCCCCACTGTCCAGAGATTTAAACCATAAGAAATACACCGAAGACAACAACAGTTCCTGTGATGACCTGAGAAACTTCTATAGCTCTCAGAAAGTAAGGACTCCTCATGGCTCAATGGAGCCCGTTGATTTTCAAAGACCTCCAGATTACAGACCTGTACAGAATGACAAAGTGAATGTAACTTATGACTACAAGAAACAAAACATTAACGGAAGATTCATGGACGACAATTACAGATCTATGTACTTTCAACACTTCCGTGACACACCACAAAACGTGAAGACCATGTTCAACAATGACACACCAAGCGTCATTTCCTACAGTAAATCCAGAGCAACACCTGTGATTCCTCAAGAGAAGTCCAGAGATACTGGTGAGTGTGGAGCTGATACACCATCTGCTGAACTCAGGGAAAGTGCTAATATGATGACAGCAAAGCACTATCACAGAGACTTTGATAGAAGACAAAACTTTGCAATGGCTTCAGATCACAATTTGTACAGAAGGGAGATGGAACACCCAGAAAACAGCTCCACAGGCAAATTGGCAGAATATTATAATGACAGAGACAAAACTAGTCACATTATTAATCACCAAAACATGTTTGAAGAGAAAGTCAACATGGCTGAAGGTTTTTCTAAGGCACTGAAAAACAAGCTAATTGACACAGTACAACATTCTGTTCAGAACAGTGTGACATCACTGTCACAAGGCAATCAGGAGGAACCTATTAGTCATCAACATTACCCGGCTGCTTCACCCCGTTATTTTAACCAGAGTCCTGTAGCTCTAGATGTCTTACGGTCACCCACATCACAAAGTGCTCAGCCAGAGAACCTGAATGATTCCACGTTGTATGGCTCTACAGCTGTGAAATCTGAATCACCTTCTTCAATTGCTGATCATAAATTTAGTAAAGATCCACCCTCATTACCATGGATGACGTCTTCAAGTCCTACTGTACATCACCCAAAACAGACACAAAAAGACAGTTTTAATGAAGACTATGGAGAACAAAAGCATAGTTCGAAAGACCCAACAGAAATAATGGAACCTTCCAATTCAGATGGGCATCTATCTGAACGGAAGATGCTCCCAAGAATAATGACTCCTCAGCCAGTGCACAACAGTGAAGGGACAAAGTCACCAGGTGAAACCCCAAAGAGATTATCACCTTCTCCTAGATATTCTAATGATGGCTATGCCTAAGCTGAACAGCAGTGACAGTTGTGAAGATGGCAGCTTGGATGCTAAGAGAGAAGTATTCTCTGATGATGCTGAAGATGACAGTATATGTGAAGAATCCACATCTCACTCTCCTGGCTTTTCTCCATTCCATGATGCATCTGCTGTACATCCTCACCACTTTACTCATCCCTTCTTTCCATCCCAGGCACATGGTCCAATACCTGGCTTCAAGTTTCCATTTGGCTCATTTCAAGGACATCATGATTCGACAACAGGGTATCCATTTAGGCACATGTCTGGGGTGCCCCAAGACATGGCTTTGGTGGGCCACATGCGTCCGGCAAGGCCTTCTTTTATGGGTTCAGTTGGACCTGGAATTGATCCTCTGAGACAGATGGCCGGAGAGAATGATATCTACTTCTGCCACCTCTGTAGCTATTCTGGTAGGTAATTGTTTTGTTTTGTTTTAAAGATGTTATATGTTGTTCCACACTTACTTATATGATATAACTGCAAAAATATAGTGTCTGTAATCGGCATCTTCTGAAAAATTAGTTTTGTTTTTGTATATTCACACATTGCAATTTTATTCAAGTCTTTCAAGCAATTATGATATTATATTCACATCTTTCAAGCAAGTATGATATTATATTCTTGTATTTCAAGCAAATATGATACTCACGTCTTTCAAGCAATTGTAATATTCAAGCTGAAGTCACAGTGAGGTTAAACAGTATTATGAACCTATGACGCCGGCTCCCTGGCCAAGGAGTTAGCAGCTTTCTCCGTTAACCCTGAATACTCTCGTGGTTGAAGTGAGCACACGAGAATTAGAAGTGGTTCGAGTCGTGCCAGTAATTTATGAGAATTTGGAGCCGGTCGCTGAGAAAGTCGTGGCATGCTAATGAGCATAATCTAGCCTAGGAATCAATATACAGCTGAAAGATGCTGGTGTTGACCGCAATATCCTGAAACAGGATGGAAACGCGGGGGAAAAAATTTTTTTTTTAATGAACCTATGAAACAACCCCAGCAAACAAAATTAAAATACAATTTCTGAGCCAACTTACGGATATTAGTCCCGGGCCATTTTGCATTCATTAAAGAACAAAACCAAGGAATGTGAAACTTAAATACAAGCAGAAAAGGTATTAGAATATTATGAACCTAGAAGACGAAAAATATTGGCATTCTACAAGGTCTGAACAGTTAAGAAAACTGGCTGGTAAATAGCATCCTGTCTTGGAAACAAACTGAACTACTTTTGTCATATTCATTCATTCATTCATTCATTCATTCATTCATTCACTCACTCATTTATTCAGTAGCATGTCCATTGCAGAACCTCGCTCCCATAACAACCTTCCAGAAAACTTCATCCGCCACATCCTGCACCCATCGTCTTTTTTGCCTTCTTCTTCCTCTCTTCCTGGGCATATACCCCTCCATTATTGTTCTCTCCAAACGTTAATGATGTTTCAAGTGACCTCAGCCGTAAGCAGATAGAAAGGATGGAAAGGATACAGAATGAAGCTATGCGCATTATTCTTGGATGTACAAGAGATACAGCATGCAGGGCGATGCGCTACCTTCTTGATTTTCCAACCATTGAAGAGAGAATGCAAGTTTGCAGGGCACGTGCCTACCTCAGAATTAACGCAAACACACAGCATCCACTGCATAGTGAAATTAGGAAGGTGAAGGGCAGCAGGTTAAAAAGAGGACGGTCGTGGATGGGTCAAGCCGAGGACATTCTTCAACAGGTGTGTTCACTTGAGGACTTAGAACCTGGCGAGGAGTGGGTGCAAGTGCCAACAGACTTCTGCACATCCTTTTCAGTTTGCATCCAACTAGATAGAAAATGCAGACAAGAAAATCCGGCTGCTGTTGAGGCTGAAGTACAAGCGTTGATTTTCGAGAATTCGCTAGACAGTGACGCGGTCATCTACACAGATGGGTCGGTCGTCCGACATGTGAGAAGCTCATGGGCCTTTACAGCTCAGGCCGGAGGGAGAATTGTGAAGGAGGACTCTGGTGCTTTCACTGAAACCACAAGTAGCCTGACCATGGAAGTCATGGCAGTAAGTAAAGCAATAACATGGCTCGAGACACAGACATTCACTAGGGCTTGTTTCCTTAGCGACTCAATGAACATGATCAAGAGGATAGAGGAGGGGTCGATCCGAAGAGAATGGTTGCTGCCTCTGAAGCGGTCTCGGCTGGCAAAGATTAGTTTCATCTTCGTGCCAGGGCATGCGGGAGTACAAGGAAATGAGCGGGCTGACAAGCTCGCAGGTGAGGCTACTGTTGAGGGCGGACGCGCCATGGACCAGGCTGACATTCTGAATGCTCTACGAGAAGTGAGACTTTTGCAAGAACCAAGTGATGACTGTGAATCTACAACAATGGCCAGACTGCGAGAGCAGCAAATTAAAAGAGGGGTGGCCAAACAAGAACACTACGCAGGAAGCCAAAGAAGATTGATAAACCAACACAGAACTGGCGTCGTTAGCCGCTACACGCTGCGGGATTTGCTGAGGAGGGGATCCGAGCACTTATGGACTGAATGGTCCGATGTGCAACGAGGATGATCTGTCGACTAACTAACTAACCAACAGTCTTCAATATTCAGATCTTGTTGTATGGATGCATTTGTTCTTTTCTGTATCCAAGATATTCTTAGAGCCCGTCTATAACATTTATATTCAAAAGCATTTATGCGCTGTTCAGCTTGTTTAGTAAGTGTCCAGGGTGGTCATATACGAGGGTGAGTCAATAAGTAAGTCACACAGTTCTGTGGGATGGCAGGTAAATGTGGTTGGTGTTTTCTACAGGTGTCATTGGGTGACAGCAACATCAAACTTTATATTCCCATTCATCAGGTGGCGCTAAGTGTCTCATGCACATGTGCAGTGCATAAACAAAATGGCGACTGTACTTACAGAATGTACAACAAACAGCAATGTGCTGTTGTGCGTCTTTTGTGAGCAAAAGGACTGCCTGCAAAGGACATTCATAAGGAAATTCTTCCTGTTTATGCTGACAAATGTTTGTCCCGTATAGCGGTGCATAGCTGGGTAGAAAATTTTTCTCAAGAACACTCTAAAATTGTTGATGAAATCCGATCTGGTCGTCCTGTTGAGATTGCAACAGAAGCATACGTGCAGCGGGTGGAGGAGATAATTAGAGGTGACAGGCAAATAAGGATAGACTCTGTAGCATCTGCAGTAGGGTGCTCACATGGTTCAGCATACAGCATAATGCATGAACGATTGAAATTTAAGAAAGTGTGCTCAAGGTGGGTACCCAGACAATTGAAGGGGGAACACAAAATGAACCGATTTGGCCTGTCCTTGCATCATCTCTGTCAATACGAAGATAAAGGAGAAGACATGCTGAACAGGATTGTTACTGGGGATGAATCATGGGTGCATCACTACCAGCCCAAATCAAAGCATGCTTCAATGCAATGGAAACATCCTTTTTCACCTTGTGTCCAAAAATTCAAGATTACACCCTCAGCAGGGAAGGTTATGCTGACAGCGTTCTGGGATTCTCAGGAGTGCTTTTAACCAATTTCAAGAAGAAAGGTGACAATGTGAATTCTGAATCATACTGTGAAGTTCTATCGATGCTTCATGATGCAATTCGAAGAAAACGTCCAGGACTGCTGACTAAATTAGTGTTGCTTCATCATGACAATGCCAGACAACATACAGCTCGATTAACTCAGGAGAAAATTAACCAACTAAGGTGGGAAGTTCTGGAACATCCACCTTACAGCCCCAACTTAGCTCCTAGTGATTTCCACCTTTTTGGTCTACTGAAAACCTACCTTGGCGGGAGACATTTCGCAAATGACACCGAAATTGAATGTGAAGTGAAAACGTGGTTTAGAAAACAGAGCATGCAGTTTAAATGAAAACCTTAAAAGTGTGATAGAAATTACAATAACCAAGCCATTGGTTAAACGATTATCAAGAGTATTAAGCGAGCGACATCACAATGCAGATGAACATGGTGACGTCATAAGGACAGCTTAAAGATGGCCGCCCCATTTATTTTTTTTTTATCAGTGAAGGGGTGAAACCTATAGAAATTTATAGATGAATGAAGGTCCAGTATGGTGATGCATGCCTGTCAGTCCAGCAAGTGTTAGTGGAGTAGGAAGTTTCAAAACAGCATGACTTCTGGGACAGACTGTTCACGACCGGGTCAGGCACTCCTAGTAGCGACCAAGACAATTTTTTTCTACAAGAATACAAGCACTTTATCAGCACTGGTGGTTTTGCATTGCACACAGTGGTGACTACATTAAAAAATGAAACATGTGGTCTTTACTTTTTTAAGAATAACAAAAACAAACAAACAAAACATTTAAGGTTTTCACTTGAATCCCCCCTAATATGCTTTAATATTTGAAATATGTTTTAACATTTGAAAATCTCTTTTATTATGCCAGGAAAATCAAAACCTGAGTTTGACAGCCACATGAACACTCACTTTGAGTTCAACTGCCCACATTGTGACTATACATCGCGAACTGAGGGCAGGCTAAAGAGACATGTCAAGGACTTCCACTCGGATGACAGCTCCAGACGAAGCATGCCTGGACGCCCAAAGATTTATAAGTGCAAACAGTGTCAGTTTCTAGCCACAGATAAGGTCAGTTGATTAATATGTATCAAGTCACAGATGTTTGCTGGCTTCTTTCTTGTGTCTGTACTATACTATGTCCCTAAATCTTTACATTCCAGACATTTCTGACATTAACCCATCATGTCCCAGACATAACCAAGTTTTAAACTCCTTATGACCAGACAAGCAAACGCTACATATCAGAAGATGATCTGTTATCTGTTGGGGTATCATCCTTGCAGTCCGGACAAGTCCATGGGTGCCCTGATACCCCCCCCCCCTTCCCCACCCCCAACATATGCATCAGTGCCAGTTCTGTGTTGTTTGACCAGGCACCTCATTCTCCCGATGTGCCTCTCATGTCTGGACATGCCAATTCTTACTCCTGAGTCTCATTCTGGACAATGATGTGGATTCAAACCCTACACCGATCAGTTGGACTAAAATATTGACTTCTCGTCCTTGAATTGGGGATGTAAATTACAAGTACCTCAGAGTGGGTTTGCCTGATGATGAGGGACACTGCTAATAGGGAAAGCTAATCCACACGCACAAATCAGACCAGTGCACTAGAAGTGGTAGCAAATGTATCCATCCATCCATCATGTGCCATGCCGGTAAGCGTGGGCGGTCATGTTCTGCCATCTCACTCGATCACCAGAGTCGTGGATCAGCTCTGCGTTTCTGTCTCGACCATGCCACAAGGCCAAGCCATCCAGGTACTTGCTTCTAGGTCTTCCCCTTGGTCTGTTCCCCTCGATCTTACCAGTTGTCACCAAATTCTCCAATCCATTTCTTCTCATAACATGCCCAAAAAATTTTGACTGTCTACGTCTAATTTCTCTAATCAATTTACGATCTTCATTTGTTTCTTGAAGGACTTGTTCATTGGTCTTTCTGGCTGTCCGTGGTATTCTTTGCATTTTCCTCAGAAACCACATCTCTACAGCCATCAGATGTTTTTCAGCCTGACTGCTCATTGTCCACGCTTCACATCCATATAAAAGTACAGGTTCTATATAGCATCTCAACACTCTTTTTCTCGTTTCAATTGACATCTTTTTATTGGTCAATATGTTTTTCATCTTGCTAAAGGCTACTTTTGCAATGGCGATTCTTGTTCTAATCTCTTCAAGGCATCTCCCATCAGATGTTATTACTGTTCCAAGATAATTGTACCTACTCACTTGTTGAAGAATATTCCCATTTACTTGTATGTTACATTGTGGTGTTTCGTTCTTCCTAGTGACGACCATAATCTGTGTCTTTTTACAATTTAATTCTAACCCTAGTTGTTCACTGTGTGTAACAATCGCATCTACTAAATTTTGCAGGTCCTGTTCATTGTCTGCAATCAAGACTGTATCATCTGCATATCTAATGTTATTGATGCATCGTAACCCAATGTTGATTCCTTCCATATCTTCAATATTTCTGAAAATACTTTCACTGTACAGGGAAAACAGATCTGGAGACATTACACATCCCTGTCTCCACCCCTTTTAATAGGCTGATATTGGCTACTTCATTATCAACTCTTATGGCAGCTTGTTGTTTCCAATATATGTTTTTTACAAGTCTAAGATCTTTTCCATCAATTAGTAGATCTTCAAGCATCCTTATCATGTTGACATGTCTCACTTTATCAAAAGCCTTTGTGTAGTCAATAAAGCAAAGGTGTAGATCTTTGTTTACTTCTATAGAAGTATGTATGGACTATGCTTAAGTTCAAAACGAGCGAAGGCACAAAAATATACCTTCTCCAAACACTCATCTCTTGATGTCTCCAAACACTCATCTCTTTATGTCTCCAAACACTCATCTCTTTATGTCTCCAAACACTCATCTCTTTATGTCTCCAAACACTCATCTCTTTATGTCTCCAAACACTCATCTCTTTATGTCTCCAAAGCATGATGATTGTCATGTCCTTATGTAAGCCATAAAAAAATACCTTCTCCAAATACACATCTCTTGATGTCTCCAAAGCATGATGATTGTCATGTCCTTATGTAAGCCATAAAAATATACCTTCTCCAAACACTCATCTCTTGATGTCTCCAAAGCATGATGATTGTCATGTCCTTATGTAAGCCATAAAAATATACCTTCTCCAAACACTCATCTCTTGATGTCTCTAAATCTTGATGATTGTCATGTCCTTATGTAAGCCATAAAAATATACCTTCTCCAAACACTCATCTCTTGATGTCTACAAAGCATAATGATTGTCATGTCCTTATGTAAGCCACAAAAATATACCTTCTCCAAACACTCATCTCTTTATGTCTCTAAAGCATGATGATTGTCATGTCCTTATGTAAGCCACAAAAATATACCTTCCTCAAACACTCATCTATCTCTTTATGTCTCTAAAGCATGATGATTGCCATGTTCTTATGTAAGCCATCAAATATCTCTGTGAATTAGCCTCTTATAGTAACTGAATATTAGGTTTTCTTTGCTGGCCATGGAATTCTTAGCATTCTATGCAGAAAGCACATATATGTGATCTCCAGTTTCTTTTTCAACAAATGATAGAAAAAGTAAAATCCGGGAAGGTTAACCCGGTCAACAAATGCCCGCAGAAGCTTAATGTGTCGGCCTAACGGCGCAAGAACACAGCTCTGCTGTAAACAAGCACAACGCAATTACGTCCAGAAAAAAAACTCTGGATGAATGCAGAAGAAGAAGAAGAAGAAGAAGAAGAAGAAGAAGAAGAAGAAGAAGAAGAAGAAGAAGAAGAAGAAGAAGAAGAAGAAGAAGAAGAAGAAGAGGAAGAAGAAGAAGAAGAAGATGAAGAAGAAGAAGAAGAAGAAGAAGAAGAAGAAGAAGAAGAAGTAAAATAAAGTATTCTATTACAAGGGGTTTTTAACTCTTTTGTTGCATGGTGTTGTTAATTATGTTAACTGATTGTACATCAAGTAAACTTTAGTGTTATGCCAATTATACTTGATCATTATGCATTGTTGAAGTCAGAAAGGAGAAACAGACAAAGATAGAAATTATTCCTTTGTATTATTTAAACTTTACCAGGGCCCATAAGTAACACCAGGAATAGTCAAACTGTAATCTGCCATTCATGTTATAAGAGGTCACTAAGGAAGATTGGACGGTCTCCCTGGTGAAGGAGTTAACAACTTTCTCCATAATCCCGTATATCCACATGAGGAACACAGCTGCGATGAGATTTGGCAGCGGATCGCGTCATGCTGGTTACTTACGGGGTATGTGAGCCGGTCGCTCAGAAAGCAATGGCAAACTGCTGAGTGTAATCTTGCCAAGAACATCAACAACAGCTTAAAGATGCTGGTGTTGACTGCAATGTCCTGTAAGGGATATGCAGCTTTTATTTATATTAAGGAAGATTGATGTGAGAGACTGGCTACCTATCCCCTGGAAAACTTCAGATGCACAATCCAACCAACTATAATCAAGTTTACAAACTGCTTGGCTTGAGTTGGTTGGGGGTCGGTGCTCTGTCCGGGAGTTAAAAATATGAAGATGAAAAAAGAAGGAGGAGGAGATTTAAATGTGAAAAATAATAAAAATGTTTCCATTCACTGCTACTGAGTTGTCTATTCTTGACAGTTCAATAACATGTTCACCCTGTATGAAACTTTAGCAACAAAATCCACTAATCAAGAACAAGTCTACAGACTGCTTGGAATGAGTTGGTAGAGGACCTATACCCCATTATGAGTTGAAAGGCAGAGAAGAAGAAGAAGAAGAAGAAGAAGAAGAAGAAGAAGAAGAAGAAGAAGAAGAAGAAGAAGAAGAAGAAGAAGAAGAAGAAGAAGAAGAAGAAAAGAAGATTTAAATGTGACATAAACGGTAAACGTTTGTCATTAATTAATTATTGGTGTTTTAATTTACTTCTACTGAGTTGTCTCCTCTTGGCAACCCATTGACATTCTCTTTAATTGCTTTCAAAATTGAATTTTCTTGACAGGATGCCTTTTGGGCACATTCACGCACACACATTAAGGAGGACAAGCTGCTACAGTGCCCTCAATGCCCATTTGTCACAGAATACAAGCATCACCTTGAGTACCACCTTCGCAACCACTTTGGCTCCAAACCTTTTAAGTGCCCCAAGTGCAACTACTCTTGTGTTAACAAATCCATGCTTAACTCCCATATGAAATCTCATACAAATGTTTACCAGTATCGATGCTCAGACTGCACTTATGCAACTAAATACTGCCACAGTTTGAAGCTCCACCTAAAAAAGTACAACCACAAGCCAGCAACAGTTTTAAACCAGGATGGTAGCCTACCCCAAGGACTAGATGTAGAAACAAGTGGGTTGTCCATTGTTAGCAAGCGAGGTCCTCCACGTGGACCAAGAGGAACAAGAAAAGACAAACCTGAGCCATATCTAAATCACTTATTTGAAATGCCTCAGATGTCTCTGGGAGTTGCAGGCATGAATCCAATGCTAAATGGCATTTTGCCATTCTGGCCAATGCTGCCGCAAATGGGTCTTCCTGGACATCCATCTCATCAGTCAGGCATGTTGCCAGTAGTTCGAAACATTGTACAACAGATAGGCATCAGGGCAGATCATATAGAGAAGATTAACAGCTCAAAAATAGATTTTATTAATGACATTAGTGAAAAGAGCTACGAAGACAGTAAGAAATACACTGCAGACAAAGCAAAAATCTGTCGGATGTGCGGCTTTGTTGCAGAGACTAGAGAGGCTCTGGGTCTTCATTTCATGCAGCTCCACAAAGAAGAAGCCAAAGAGGTGGCTAAATCATATGGTCTTAGTGAAACCTTTCTAACCGAATCATTCAAGAAAATCATCCCTGAAGCAAAACTAGAACATCAGCCACTGGAGGAATTACAGCAGTCAGACAGTGATGAAGATGATGGTGAAACACATAGCAGAAAATCAGATGCAGATTTTCATCAGAAAGAAAATGGGCAATCTTTACAGTTTACAGGTGGTCAGAAGGAAGAATCATCCAAAATACCACAGGCATCATGGTCACCTATTTCTTCTGAAAACTACGATGGCAGAAGACGACCATCAGACATGCATTACTCATTGGAAGGGGTTGGCAATAGTCAGCATAAGGATGACTAATTGTGGGTCTAATACAGAAATAGACATACTGCAGCAGATGACTCTCAAATTTGGAATGGGAGTTCTTACTGATAATAAAAGGTCATCTGCAAATGATGAGGATCAGATGCTGAAGAAAGAGATGGATGAAGTTAAGGAACCCACAAGTGATCTTGGCTCCTCGTGTTAGTCAGACACCTCTGGATTTGACTAAACCCAAGTCTGTCTCTCCGCCTATACTAAGTGATTCTCCAAAGCAATTTGATGGCAATGACCATGCTGAAGAGGAGGAGAGAATGTCGAATTCTGACTTTGAAGTCATATCTAATCCAGGTGAAGTCAGTTCTAACTTGGTACAGTCAGAAAAACTACTGAAGCGACTTTTGAGAGAAAATGATGATTCTACCAACATGAATAGTCCTGCTGCAGAAATGTTAATTGCACCAAGGAAGCGGTCAAGGAAAGGGAAGGCATACAAGTGGGACACACTGTGTCTAAAGTTGCAAAGAAGGCACTCAAGCACATCTCATGATGAGGAGAATGATGAGTGTGACACAGATATGGACAGTAGCTTCCATGATACTAAACCTCATGAAACAAATGAAGAAAGTGCAGAGAAACATATTGACCAAGATGATTACTGTATCAACAGTGATGGTAAATTATGGAAAAATAGAAGTTTAAATAGCCCTCATAACCCGGTGAAAGACAGTCAGAATGATTTTGAGGATGTAGAGATGGCAGAAGTCACAACACATAAGTCTGAAAATGAAAGAGTTCATAACAATGATATTAACACTTATTTGAGACCACATGAAAGCATAAACTGTGTAGCAAAGAAAAGTCAGCAGAATAAAAACATGCATGAGGAATCTGATTTACAATCAGAAAACAGAATGATATTACAAGAAGAAGCTGAACTGGAGCTTCAGAAACTGCATACTAGTTTGCATGTTCTTAAACAAAGTCTTGCCTCTGATAACTCAGAAATAATCAAAAGTGAGATTTGTGTTGATAACAATGCTGAGAACACTGTTAGTAAAGATTATAAAAACAGTGAAATGGTATGTGAGAATCAATCTTACTTAGACAACAAAATCAATAGTGCAGCAACTTCTAACTCACAGTCTTTGCAGAAACCTTTAGAAGGGGACAAAGTAGACCAGGTGGAAATGATCAACACTGTGATAGAGAATCGTAAGAAGCCTCTCCCACCTGCAGTCAGAAGAGGTACAGATTTGGCATGGAAGCTGTTAAATGACCCTGTACATCCAGTGACCACATTGCCTCTACCACTGGAAACCTTGCCCAGCCCACGACCTTCAAAGACCCCCTCACTTCCACACAGCACTGCCGCTATGCTACCAGAGCTGGTTAATATTTCTGCAGCCACAAGGAAAGATTCAAAGCCACATCCTTTGTCACCTCAGTACTCACAGCCACTTCATCTAAATGTTCCCCAGCCACACCATCCGAATAGCCTTCAAGCCACACACACAACACAGCCACATCATAAACATCCATCTCTTCACCCACATGCATCACAGATCCATCACCCACATGTCCAGTCATCCCTCATGTCCATGAAATCACTCATGTCCATCCCTTTACCATCCACTCCCATGGCATACATCCCCCCAACTAATCGCATGATGTCTGAACCAAATACTACCTCAAACACTTCCAGAATGAAACATGTACAAAAAGACTTGTACGAGTGTACCTATTGTGACCTGTCATTCAGGGACTGTGTCATGTACACAGTACACATGGGCTACCATAGCAACCAGAATCCATTTCAGTGCAACAGTTGTGGAGTTGTTAGCCGGGATAAAGTTGAATTCTTTCTTCATATTGCTCGATCACCACATGTTTAGATGTTAATATTGTTGGACAAAAAATTGAATTCTTTCTTCACATTGTCTGTTCAACACATGTTTAGTTACTGGTATTGTTGGACAAATGTTTGAATTCTGTCTTCACATTGCCAGATCACCAAATGTGTAGAAGATTGTGTTGTCGGACCGAAATGTTTAATTCTTTTCTTATATTGCCCAATTACCACATGTTTAGTAAATGGTATTGTTAGATAACAAATATAATTCTTTCTTCACAATACCAAATGACCACATATTTAATTGATGGTGTTGTTGGACAAAAAATACTGCCAAATCAATTTCAATTTCTGGGAAGGTTAACCCGGTCAACAAATGCCCGCAGAAGTCGGATGTGTCAGCCTAACGGCACAAGAACGCAGCTCTGCTGTAAACAGGCACAACGCAGTCACATCTGGAAAAAAAATCTGGATGAATGCAGCAGAAGAAGAAGAAGAATTTCAATTCTAAAGAAAATTGTATTTGTTTTGATGAAATACTTAGACAAGCAGATGGCCAAGCATTTAGCCTACTGGTCTCTCAACAAGAAGATCAAGGTCTAATCTTTTGTAAGGTGAAAGATTTTTATCTAGTCGAGAGGAAATAACAATCTTAGCCTGTACACTGAGTGGTTATTGCTCTTGGGCAAGTAGCCTCTAATCCTCATTCTTCTAAAAATCTTTCTAGGAAGCACTAGTAACGGTACAGATGGTGTAGTGATAAATATAAATCAAATTAAATACTTAATGAAATGAAGGCAGAAATAATTTCTCAGAAATACTTTGATATTAATGTATTTATAATGTAATAAGTTCTCAAATGTTGCTGAGTACCATGACTGCTGGCTGTTAATGTATATTTTTCATTTACTAGCCACAATTACACCAAAATGATGAAAATTATTATTTTCTTAAAGATCTACAACTTACATCCTTAATTTCATATATCATGAAGCGAATGAAAGAAGAAGAAGAATATATCAAGTACCTGGTATACAGTTATATAATTTGGTTCTCTTTGACTGCAGTTTAAATTGCCAGAATTTACAATAGTCATGTACATATTTTTGTATGTGGTACTTTACCAGAATTTACAAATCATGTTATATGTTTAGTAATGGATAAGGTATAGGTTGCCAGGATTTAGACACTGTGTATACCAAACACAACCCAGAAAGGTTAAACATGATGTTTTTGGTATCAGCACAATACAATCCAATTTAATCACATAAACTGAATTGTTGAAAGTAGTGATCACCAGTACAAGTTTCCAAATTGTAGTCTCCTTCTGCCCTTACTGCCCATTTCAGCATAGGCCCTCAGCCAACTCACTCCAATCCATCCTATTTTTTTGCTATCCCATGCAACTCCGTCCATGTCCACCACACATTATTCATCTCTGTCTCTAATTCTCTGTCCTGATACATACATAATTTTGACATTCTAGGTGCCAGTTCTGGAGAGTTTGCTAAGGTGACATGAAGTTAATTAGGGATTCAGATTCCTTCCAGCTATCTCTGCATCATGTCATACCTCTTCTAGGAGAGTTTTCTTTCCTTTTGGTTGGCTGATTTGTTCTCGCTTTATCTTTAGCAGGTTCTGTGGTGAAGGGGTTACGAATGCAATTTGTAATCCCGCATACTGCACTCGAAACACAGCTGTGGGTGATTTGGCAGCAGACTGTCTTGCGTTGGTTTCCATACAATGGTATGAGTGCTGGTCATTCAGAAAACAATGGCAAACTACTGAATGTAAACTTTCTCAGGAATCACAAACAACCAAAAAATACTGGACTTGACTGCTACGTCCTGTAAAGGATATGCCAATTAACTAACTCATCTTTAAACTTGTTCATGAATGGCTGGAGTTTGTGGCTAAAGTTTTCTACTAGATGTGGAAGCCATCTTCAAATCCAACCTTCCTTAGTAGCCTCTTACAACACGCTTGGTAGGTTCCAGTGTTACTATTATTTGCTTCCCTCATGGACCCTGGTAACAAACAAACAAGTCCCAAACAGGAGCCTGCTAAAGGCCTGTGAAGTGTTAGGGTCATCACATTTTGTTGGTCTAAATGCATGCAGGAGTAGGTGGCCAGCTTTTTCCTACTGTAGCAAGCAGCAGGCTCGGGGATGGAATCCTCATCCGACTATGCTCATGTCATTGCCAATGCAAGTTCCTATAGTCTGTTTACTTTTGTCTGCCTTATTATAAAATTCCATATCTCAGTAACCAGCTGAGGGAAAATGATGAGATTTAGCATATAACCTTATCATTATTTTTGTTCTGGAAATTGTACAGCAGATTTCAAAGTTTGTTTATATGCGGTATATAATTTATGGGTCAGAGATGAAGTGCACATTATTAAATGTATTACATCTTCACACAGAAACATTAGCGTTGAATAGTTAATTTCCTCATGGGACATGAGATTGGCCTTATGACAAGAGCCTTGCATAGTGGAACGGGGCATTACTATAAAACAAGTTTGTTAGCGAGAAACCACTGGTTTTTCACCAAAACGTCAAAGAAATGTAGCCGCTTTCCATGTTTTCAGTTGCTTTTGGACCTATCAAAGACATATTCCTTGGGTGGGGGTAAATATAAGACGGCAGGAAAAATTTCATAACGATGCAACAGACAGTTTTCAAAATAATTGATCGTGAATGAAGGCATTCATTTCTGGACAGACTATAGCTATTCTGTGAATGCAACTTCCTAACTGTTCTGTCAATGCAACTTCCTAACTGTTCTATCAGTACACCCACTGCGAGTCTGTGACATATGGGTGAAAAATATACAATAGTAATGTGCATTTTTTGTACAATCCTGGTTGAGATTAAAATTGCCAGGATTTATTTTAGTCATGTAAATTGTTCATTGTCATGGCTGCGTGCCAGCATTAAAATAGTCATGTAAGTAAACTCATATACTTGTGCTAATGTGTTGTTATTTTTACCATTCTATATAATGTAAAATAAATACTTATCCTCTCACAGTTTTCAATTTTCAACAGTCCAGTTCATTTTATTCTATGGGTTACAGCAATGAGAATTATGTGTACATAATTGTGTTTTTTTTTAACCTTTTGGTTAAAATATGTAACAATGGTGTGTTTATTATGGTTATTTTGTACAATGTTTTGTACAATGGTTGTTTATTAAATATGTTTGTCATGTGTTAATGGCTGAATATGTCTACAAAGTTAAAATTAGCATGAACTTGTCTTATTTATTGATTTAAATTTTTCGTTGAACTTACCATTAACAAAACAATATATATTTAAGTAAATTAGTAAGGGACTTTTTTATGTGACTTCAGGCACATTGGATATATTGTGCTAGTCCCATATTGTATAAACTAATCAATCTTGCCAAGACATCAACAGCAGCTGAAACATGCTTGTGTTGACTGCAATGTCCTGTAAGGGATATGCGGGGGGGGGGGGGAACCAGAATGCTCCATGAGGTCGACCTAACTATAAAAAATGGGTACAGGCAGTTTTCAGAATCTTCTGGGAATGTTTAGGGAGTAATAGTGAAGAAGGGAACTGGCCATTACACTTCATATGAAGGTCTAATACTTTACACCCCAGCTGAAGTATCTACCATGGAAGTTCCATCTTTACCAAAAATAGACTAATTATGGTATATAAATATATTATGTGGATTTGAAATCCAAGCAGAGATCATCACATCAATTTCCCAAGAATAACTTTATAACAAAAGTTAGATTTTTGGAGGTAGTCCTGTTCAAAGAACTCAATATAAGACTTTTTGGGTAGCCTGGCACAGCACGAGATGACTTGAATACATTATCTGAATACCCAGAACCATGTAAGTAAAGTACAGTACAGTACAGTAAAGGACCACTTTCCATATCTTGAGGCGTGTTTTGGTGTGTGGTAAACATAAACGGCCCTTTCTCACACCAATCACAGAAGTCAACCATTACACCCAATGGACAACAATCACCTTCAAATTAATAAGCTAATAATAATAATGAGGGTAAAACCATGGGAAGCTGCTATTTGCGGTTGACTCGGTCACAGGATTATTAATCTGAGCTAGGGATGGACTCTAATATAACTTCTCTTTGAGGTTGAATGTGGTATGGGAAATGGTGAATTTGCATCGAATCACACCATGACACAGATTGGGTTTTTGTTACAAATAATACATTGTTCTAATACATAAATATTTTAAATTTAATACATTCTCTGCAAGATCAAAGTGTAGTATCTGCACTTGATATTGCCAGGGCCACATGCAGAGGTGGTCATCCAAATGACGCACAGGGAAGTGGAACCACATGGGGCGGCACTGGTCCCTGGGGAACCGCAAGCCCTTATTTTTTTTAAAAAATACATTCTCCTAGAGCAGATTTCTCCTATGGGTGTGTGATGTTATAGAGCCATCAAATTTTGTAGCCCTGAGAGTAAGGAGTTGTAGACGGCCAATTTTTCCTTCAAAGCAATGAGCTGAGGTGTCAAACTTGTGTCTGACCGTTCTCATGACATTATCAGTGCAGTTCGCTATCAACTCCGCTAGTGCACCCTGGGTATATGGTGCTAGCTTCTTATGTTTAGACCAACTGGCACTTAATGAATTATGTGGCGAATATCACAAAGGCCGTTTTTACTTTTTTCCTGATATGCCTGGTTGGCCTGGGAGCACTGATCATTTAAATAATTAGCTGCCTCGATGGAGATTAAACCCATGTCCTAACTTAAAAACAACCACTGCCTCAATTCTTTTATTTAAATATGCTTCCAAACTTTGTGATGTAAATTATCATCTTTTGTATATATTGTAAATATGCTGTGCATATTTTGTCATAGCAGTGAACATAAACGACTGAAAATACTTAAATATAATTGCACTGGGGCTGGAAAATATTAATTGTCTGTCAAACTAAACCCTTACATTTCATTTTTATTGTATTTCCCGGGGAAATGAATGTTTATTACAATCTTACATGTATTAATTGTTGAAAACTGGCCAAACAGAATTTATATATTTTGAATAGAAAATGCATTTTTTTTCTGGAATATTGTCATGTTATTTTTTATATGATTTATCTAAGTCATACCATTGTATATAACACTTGCCCTGTAAAATTATGCTGCTATTCTATTTTGTGCATGTTATTTGATAGAAATTTTATGAAAACATTGATTAAAACTGTGTAATGACATACCATATCATAGCATGTGCAATGCTAGCAGCAAAGGCAAATATGCTCCTGTTTGTTGTTGTTGTTTTTTTTGTTTTTTTTTGTGCTAGCTCGCTTTGAACTCGAGCATAGTTCATACATGCTACTTCAAGTAGCCCTGGACTGAATTTTGCATGTGGATTAGCTTTCGCAATTACCAGTGTCCCTCCCCATAAGGTATGTCCCCCTTGGCTTCAGAGGTACTTGTAATTTACATCCACAAGTCAAGGACGAGAAGTCCAACGTATTAATACTACTGACCGATGTAAGGGTTAAACCCCTACCTCAGCACCAGCACACCAGATGTTTGGGAAGGAATTGTCCATTCAGCCATGCTGATCTCTTTTGTTTGTTGTTTTCTTTCAAGTTCCACTGATGGGCCAAGGGGAGTTCACTATAAACTTTCCAATCTATAAATGCCATGTTGTCAATAATTTGCCTGGTGAAGATATATTTTCTGCTCAAACATTGCTACATTTTATGGTAAAGTGGCACTGTAGGCAAAATGACTAACTGTGCAGGCTCACTTGTGCAATTTTAAATTGTATAAATATCGACAGATCTTATAAAAACTGCTTAATCAGAGATTGTTAATCGGTTGCAGTGTTTATAAATAGTGTTTGTTAAAACTGTGTTTGCAAATGTTGATGTTACCATACACAGTTGTTTACAACTGTTGTATGCAATGTTGTTAAGCTGCAATAACTGAACACCTACCTCAGGGAAATAAATTGATATTACTGTCAACCATTAACCGATATTGAATGCAAAATTTAAAAACAGTCATCTGTTTTTCTTTTATATCTGACAAATTTAAAAGACATGAAATCCATTTTTATCCAATGCTAATCATCTTGGTGATTAATATTTTGTGTCTTCAATAAATTAATTATTTGTGAAGTATATAATTAATTATTATGCATTTTGACTTCACTTTAAATATATTTTCTTTAAATTGGCATGTGTGAATGAATATGTGTGCGTTTGTATGTGATTACTGAATGTTGTCCTGCAATATGTAATATTATTAAAATAGCGGACGACAGAATGGATTGTAAAGTCATGATTGTCAATGTCTGCTCTAGACAAGGTACCTGAAGAAGAGGAAGAAGTGTAAAAATCAGAAATTAGTGCACAACTAAACTTTGCTACCTTCTGTCTTCAGTCTGTTGCACATAAAGCAATAATTATTGTAAACACGCTAATGTTATGTTTCTCATGTTCATTTATATGATTTTCTGCTTGTTGTTTCTGGGCTACAATTTTTGCTTATTTCTTAGTCTTTCCTTGTTTACCCTGGCATGTATAGACCTTTGTTTCTTTGTTGGCATAATTACACATACTCTGTGGTGATTTATTGACTAAGGTCGGTGTACGTGGATATCACAGGCAGTTTAAAAGTTAGTTACATATCCGTTTACAGGATGCCTAAATTAATCCCAGTATTATTTGACTGTATGTAAAGTACTAGGCAATGTTATATTCAGTAGTTTGCCATTGCTTTCCTAACAACCGATACCGATACCATCAAAGTCAACACAAGGTGTTTCCAAATCATCTGCAGGTGGTTTTAAACTCTTGAGCTGTTATGCCAGGGAATTATGAAAGGCATTCACTGTCCCATGGCTACAGAGCTGGCATCAGAGACAATAGGTTCATGTTTATGGCTACTCAACCAAGCAGACACTTGTGTGCACACAAACATATTTTCATAAATTCCCAACCACATCAAATGTAAAAATATGCAAGAATGAGAGTTGTGGTTTCTTGCGAGGATTTAGTAATAACCTGAAAAGTATGAACCTAACAATGTTGCCATGTCAAAATGAGAAATGTGAATCATTGTTATAACAGAAAATTGTACGATAATATCAACAGTCATGAATTCTTCCACAACAAAATCACAATCATTCTTACATTTCCAATTAATATCTTTCAAAATGATTTATTTCTCTTTGGTTATTTATTTAGTTACCAATAAAATGCTGTCAAATGCAGTGAGAAAAAGAGTGTTGAAGTGCTATATTGAACCTATGCTGTTGTATGCATGTGAAACATGGACAATAAGCAGGCAAGATTAAAACATTTAATAGCAGTGGAAACGTGGTTTCTGAAAAAAATAGCAAAGAATATCATAGTTGTTATTTTTTTAACCTTTTGGTTAAAATATGTAACAATGTTGTGTAATCTTTTTAGAAAAATTAATGAGACAGTTCTTGAAGAGGCAAATGAAAACCATAAATTGATTAGAGAAATTAGACATAGATAGTTACATTTTTATTGTATATATTATGAGGAGAAAAACTGGGCAACCTATCGACAAATAGCACAATTGATGGGAAAAGAGCCTGGGGAAGGCAAAAAGAAAATTACCTGGAGGACTTGACCATCTTGTATGGCACTTGATGTTACTAAATACATTGTGAAGCCTATTCACCACACAAAAGTTTCTAGAACCAGTGATTCTTGTATTGTATTGTTCCTAAATCTATTCACATAAAACACAGTGAGATATTAATTGAGCAGGAAAGATTAAAGATGAAGATGGATTTATAGTGTTGAAGGGACAATATAGAAATATGGCCTTAAAGTATCATGAACCACACAATTAGAAAATTTACTTTTTTGCTCGCTCACTTTAAATTACTGTATAGTCCACACTGGATTGGATTTTGCGTGTCTGTTAGCTTTCCCTATTACCAGTGTCTCCCACCATCAGGCAAACTGACATCGACTTCTGAGGTACTTGTAATTTACTCTGAAAATTTCACTGAATGCTTTTGGAATTCATCATGACACCTGGGAGGCTGCAGCCAGAGACCGAAATTCGTGGCGTGCATCATTGCGCAAAGGTGCAGTTATATGTGAGGCAACCAGGACTGCAAGAGCTGTGAAGAAAAGGCAGGACAGAAAAACCACTGCAGGAAATCCTCCTCCAGAGACGTCAAGCATTCTTTGTCCACATTGTCAAAGAACATTTCGAGCCAAAATAGGCCTTATCAGCCATCTTAGAACCCACGGCTCCACACCTTCAACCCCACTGGATGAAATGAATGGTCATCATCATTCTTGATGGACAAACAACAACTTGTAATTTATGCCCCGAAGTCTAGTTATAATCAACATTTAAGTCCAACTGACCAGTGTAGGGAGAGAACCCCCTACCTCATCATTAGCGTACTGTAAGTTTAAGAGTGATATTAGCTCTAAACCGTTTGGCCTCGCAACTTCTATAATTAGAATATGAGTAGAAAGTTCCAGCACACAACATCTAGTGACAGCTGGAGGAATGAGCCACCACATTGTCTCCAAATCAAAGACTCATTTGAATAACTTCTATCAACATATTACAGTTCTCTTTGGTGCGACGTAGAGACCCTCCTTGCATGATCTAAAGATGCTACTAATCAGGGAGCTGTGATGGCATGGTAGCTGGACACTTACCTGCCAGTACGGTCACAATGGGTTAAATCTGAATTCACATTTATTTAATGACCTGGGCGCTCATGTCAATCTAGTGTAACATGGATACCAGGAAGATGTCTTGGAAATTAAAGTGGCCAGGATAATACAGATCACCTCATCCATCGAGTGCTGACTGGTCTATTGAATTATGGGTCCGGGAAGGTTAACCCGGTCAACAAATGCCCGCAGAAGCCGGATGTGTTGGCCTAACGGCGCAAGAACGCAGCTCTGCTGTAAACAGGCACAACGCAATCACGTCCGGAAAAAAACTCCGGATGAACACAGAAGAAGAAGAAGAAGAAGAAGAAGAAGAAGAAGAATTATGGGTCTCGCCTTACGGCATGTAAAAGAGTCCTTTAATTGCTCATGACAACTTCTTCACATTTCCCTTGTAACACACATGCTGTCAATAAAAATAGTTTCACACAAATCCTCCTTTCTGTCAAAAAATTATTTATGTGTATAAAGAACATTTTTGGGGGTTTTTTGAAAACTTATTCATATCAATATCAGGATCAAGCACTTTAGTGCATGTATGTGTTCACACAGTTATTGTGTCATTGCAAGTACCATGTTGTATTTGAGGATGTATTAGTAACATTGCTCTATGTTGCTTATTTATTCACATAAGTATTTAATGTACATAAAATATTTTTAGTGTGGTGAATGAGATGTAAAGAAAATATGACATGGATTGAAGTTTGTTGTCATCGTACAAATAACTTACATTCAGATGATGAGATTACCTCCTGTGGACTACAATCCCTTTCAATTTCTGAAATGTGGCTAATTTCGTCACAGGATTATTAATCTGCGGCTGGGATGGACCTTAATTATAACTTCACTTATGAGGTTGAGCGGGGTAGAGGTAATGGAAAAAATGGCCTGACACGTCTTGTTAGCAATACATCAGAAGGGAACTACATACAATTAATGATGGTGAAAATGTGGTTGTTGAAAGTGACAAAATGGGCCTCAGCTTGAATAATAAGAAGACGAAAGCTATAATATCAAAGAAATGAATTATGTCCTGAATGTACAGTTAGTCAGTGGCCTTAATTTGCGGAAAGGTACTGACATTCAAGTGGCTAGCACATTTGCCTACCAATCCAGTTGTACATGTGTTGAAATCCATATCAAGGTGGATTTGTAAATCTTGACCTTAGGCCTAAAGGTCAATCCAGCCTAAAATGGTACCTAGGAAATGTTCTGGAAAATAAAGGCAACCCGGGTGATGTTGACTAAATTACCAGTCAAGTACTCATTGATCTATACAAATAATATGGGGCTCACACCATTACCTTCAGTAGTTTGCCATTGTTTCTGAAGGAACAGCACTCCTACCATTGTATAAAAGCCATGACAAGGCAGTCTGCTTCCAAATTCCTCTCAGCTGTGTTGTAAATGCTGAAAATGTGAATTTCTTTCGTAACTCCTTTGCCACAAAGCAGGCAAATAAAATTTCCTTGAGGCCCTAGTGATGTCGTATTACAGAAGAATGATGAAAATTCCATGACAAGCCAAAAGGGGTTATCTGAATGTTTTGATTGAGGCTAAAACACAAAGATAATTTATCGTAAATATCAGAAAAAGGCATTAATCATTTTTGGCCACATTATGAAAAAAGAAAATGTGAGAAATTAAAAGATTTACGGAAAGGCAGATAGAGGAAGACAACAAGAGAAAATTCTTAGTAGCCTATTGTCTTTTGTGATGACACAGGACAGATGTCAGCACATTAACTGATACGTGCTGTTGAAGATATGGAGAAGCATGGTCACTCAAGTTAGTTGACAAAGCCCATGACAATGAATCAACAAATGAAATTGCCCCTGCAAAAGTGAAAAATCAGCATAATAAATATTGATTCGTTGCTGTTGTTTTATTATTTTTACTTTCACATTACAGAGATTTAACTTTCTACAGTTACACTGTTAAACATTGACTGTTTCATTGAGAATACAATTTTGTCTATTAAAATGCATGATTGTTTTAAATTATTATTTCTCTGCTGCATTTGTTTGACTGTACAGTCAGCAGCCAGTTTCTGTCACTGTAACTGACTTTTCAGCACTTAGTGATGATAAGTGGTACACGAGATTGGATGTTGCGGCCAAAGCCTTTGATGGCACAGAATAAACACAAACCAACACAAAACTACAAGAAATACACTACATGACAATATTAAGGGTACTTATCTGAATCTGTATTCTAGCTTGGAGTTACTGATGACTGACGACAATTTGTTTCTTGTAATCGTGTTTTAGTAAAGCTCACAATCTACTTCTCGTTTTTTTTTTTTTTTTTGGTGATTCATTCATTACGAGACAGGGGTAGGCAAGCAAGACGTCGAACACAGGGCATTAAAGACACCCTAGATATGAAAATACATGGGACAGGAGAAAAGACAAAGGACGTGTTGAGTCATTCCAGGGGGCTGTTGTGAGAGAGACATTCTGTAAAGAATTTAATATCTTCTTCTTCTTCCCTTAATTTTTAATTTGATGACACTGCGTTCTGTTTGTTTACAGCTGAGCTGCAAGGACAAGTAGAAATCTTCATCTTTGTACATCTTCAGTCTTGAATCTGATTATATTTAAAGAAAGCAGCTGCCAACTTTAGCTTGTTAAAATTTCCATATAGTTTGACCTCAAATGGTTGTAGGTCGATATGGATTGAATCCATGATCACCAGGCGGCCGACGAGCGTCTAGCCACTATGCCACCGCAACTTTATTTTTATACACTAATCGCCGCTCGATTGGGTAATGTTCAATTTTGCTTTTACTTTCCAGAATATTTTATGGTACCCATTTCAGGCCGGGTCGACCTGGGCAAATAATTAAGATTCGAACACTTGACCACTAAAGGCTCCCTGTCGAGGGCTGTGGATGAACGCCTCTAAGCCACAAACCCTCGGACCTGAGAGCCGGGCCGATAGCCACCTTTCGAAAAATAAAGGCGTGATACTGAGCAAGCTACATGCTCAGGTCTGATAGAAGTTCGAAGGCTCTCAGCTGGGGGATATGAGAGATTCCCGGATGAGAGGGCCAGGCCATTTCTCGTTCACCGCTGCACGAAGGTAAGGTGCTGAGCCGGCAGCACAAGTAGCCTACCTCGTGAGCGAGTACAAAAAGTCAAAAAAGTGCCCCAGTCGAAGAAAATGGCTGCGAAAACTGTATCTAACTCATAGAGAGTGTAGACAAAAGTGGAAGAACGTCTCAATGACGCAAAATGGAACGCACGGCGAGCGAACCTATTGCGTGGTCCGAAGTCAAAAGCAAAAGCTTACCGAGTGGGTGTCGCTTGCAGTCTGACCGTCCCTGGTGTGTTCTTGAGCGATCAGTGGCAAACGAGTTGCCCAACACATGGAAGTGAGGAACTAAAACAGCCATGAGCAGGACGTGGCAACTCCTCGGGTGAGCCCAGCCACAGAGCAATATGTGCCGGCTCTGCAATTATGGAAGCCTCCTTGGAGAGCGAGGGAATGCTCATGGTCTGCCCCTGCCTTCCCTTGAGGGCCGACCACGATGTCGTTCATCGTTCTATCTTGACCAGCTGAGATGTTAGCGACATCACAACAGTCCAACGTGCCTCGAAACCAGAGGAAGGTTAACCTCATTAAAAAATGCCCGCTGAAGTCGGAAGTGTCGTCCTACGGGTGGCAAACTAAAAATTGACACTACGCAATTACGTCCGAGTGAAATGTCTCGTCCGAATGTCTCTCGTGCTAGGAACAGCTCTGACTACCTAGTTTCCGAATGCCGCTCTTGTTCGGAACAGCTCTGACTGGGTAGTTTTCCGAATGTCTGTTGTGCCTGGAAAAGCTCTGATGGGCGCAAAGACAAGCACATGTCCGAAAACTCGCTGAGTGGATGCCGTCTGCAAACCTGTCTGGTTTGTGCGGGAATGACCCGGGGAAACGAAATGACCAATATATTGAAGTGAGGATTTAAAGCAGCCATGAGCAGGACGTGACGATCTCCCTCGGTGAGCCCAGATCCAGGGCGTTATGTGTCGGCCCTGCAACTATGGAAGCAACCTTGGATGGCGGAAAATGCTATGGACTGTCCCTGCCTTCCTTTGAGGGATGACCGTTGTCTTCGACCGTTCAACCTTGGCCAGCATGGTTGCAGATGGCACCACAAAAGTGAGAGTCTCCCAGGAATGCTACCTGGTCAAAAAAGCACGCTAAAGTCGATGTGTTGGCCTAAGGGTTTCGGCCCAAGGGCGCATAACAGACACACCGCAATCTCATCTGAAAAAACACTCCGGATGAACGAAAAGAAGAAGAAGAAGAACACTTGACCTCGAGGCTGGCAGGCAGGCTGTTATGGCTTAGAGATATGATGCCCTTCCCTGACTGGAATTGAGTTGGGGATGGTATTGTTCTGACACTGTTTTTTCGGATTAAGCAATATTTTCACCCTCAGCCCCAATAGAAGTATGGTAATATAGCCAACAGATTGGAAGAGAACTATCTTCATTCCAATACCAAAAAATGGCAACCTGAAATTATGCACCAACTATAGAACTGTTGCCCTGATCAGTCATGCAAGTAAAATTCTACTAAAAATCATAATGTTAATGAGAAAACATTGGAGGTGGTGGAACATTTCTAATATTTTGGGTTATTAATTACCAACAATGGTGACACAGTGAAAGAAATTAAAAGACGAATGAATATATTTCTCTTCCAAAACTAAAACAACTTAATAAATTGTGGAGTGGGACAGATAGAACTACAAAAATTAGACTTTTAAGAGCATGCATCTTTCCCATTGCAACATACGCCTGTGAGACCTGGGCACTTACTAAACAAGCTGAACAGTGCATAAATGTCTTTGAATATAAATGTTATAGACGGGTTCTAAGAACATCTTGGATATAGAAAAGAACAAATGCACCCACACGACAAGAGCTTAATATTGAAGAAGATTGGCTATTAAAGACGACAAAACAAAGAAAATGTAAATAATTTGGTCATTTGAAACGTCATGAAAATTTTCAGAGAACAATAGTGGAGGGGTATATGCTTGGGAAGAGAGGAAGAGGAAGGCCAAAGAGAAGATGGGTGCAGGATGTGGCGGATGATCTCCAGATGGGTGTATCAGACGCGGGACATCTTGCTTATGATAAAGAAGTTTTCCAGAAGATTGTTATGGGAGCGAGGTTCTGCAAAGGACATGATAATGAATGAATGAATTAATGAATGAATAAATGAATGAATGAATGAATGGAAACCAGTCCTCAACAGAATGGTTACAGTATGTGGATTCAGTAGAGGGAAGGGGGGAGGCGTTCGTGCAGTAAGCTAAGAATGTCATTGTGTTTCTATATTGAGAAAACAATCAATCGATCGATCATAAACAGACAGACATTAAAAAAAACCACTAACAAATAAATGCTAAACAAATCTCGAGGCAGGAACCTATTGTGGGTATATGAAGTGTCATGACTATCTATTTTTGTAAGCTTGAAGGGGGGGGGGGGGGGGGGGGTGGGGAATTGTCTTCGTTATTCAAATATACTGCTTTGCTGGGGGAAAATGCAGGGAAATAAGCAGACATGGAAGAACATCGTGGAGAGATTTAGAGGCGGTTAATTCACATACTTTCGTCTGTTTTCCTCCGCAGCGTCTGTTTTAGAGTGTGTTGAGACGATTCGTAGGCAGTGGTTTAAACTGGATACAAGAGCCATATAATTTAAAAAACCGCTATCTGTAAACACACAGCCTAACAATGGAACTGAGGTAACAGTAAGGGAAATGAATGCAGTTAGCCACCCAAAACTGAAATTCTAGTTTAGCAAAATAAGAACTAACCAACATCAAACACCGCCTCCAACTCTGTCCTGTACCGCTACTATCAAACATTCCAGTCTGCATTTGTCCGCCATAAGAGCTCCATGGTGATTATGTATTTTAAAAAAAAACATTACTTAGTGGTATTATGCTATTTCTTCATTTACTAAACACTTCAATCCTTATCATCTTGTGTGGCTTTGTTATTGACTTCTTATATTTATCTGTAGCGGATATCTTGGCCAAACTGACATACTGTGTCTGTGCTTGTTAACATTTCCCGATCTGTAACAGACGTTTACTAATTACATACTTATTCAGTTTGCAGATAATAACTAGACACTGAGGCTAGGGCGACCATGTATGTTTATGCCGACTTCATGGGATCGAGAGGCGTTGCCATAATCAACTCCCTATGGGAACACCGAGCAAAGATACTTTGGATTGGCTGCCACATCGGAGGACTTGGCGCCGATGGAAAAGCTTAATGTGCAGTCACGTCGTTCGACGTATCATTATCATCATCATCATCATCATCATCATCATCATCATCATCATCATCATCATCAAGCGTCCTGCAAGCTGGCGTAGTAGTTCATGTCTTTCCACATATCTCGATCTTTATTGTTATGGATAACCTCTGCTGATGATATTCCTCCATGCCACCGTCTCAGTCCATCCAGCATTATTTCTCTTGGTCGACCTCTGCCTCTCTTCCCCTCGATCTTTCCAGTTGTCACGAAGCTCTCCAATGCCTCGCTTTTCATCACATGACAGAAGAAAGTTGTTTGTCTCTTTCTTGTTGTTGTATATTTCGTTAGCCTCGTTCAGGCAATCGTCGTTAGTTACTCTGGCAGCCCAAGGAATTCGCAACATTCGTCTTAGGAACCATATCTCGGTTGCCTCCAAGTTCATTTACATTCCAAGATGCACTGCCATACAGTAAAGCAGGTTCTACAAGATAGCAACTCGCCACTTACATTTAATGATAGTGACTTAATTTCATTTTCTGAAATGCAGCTTTTGCTTGCCATATTATGTTCTCAATTGCTGCTGTAAAGCTTCCATCTGGTGTTATAAATGTCCCTGGGTATTTAACATTAGCCACTTGGTTAATAATTTTCCCTTCTATTTCCATTTTATATTTTGGTGTCACATCTTTCTTTGATATCACCATTATTACTGTTTTCTTGATATTCAGGGAGAATCCTTTCTTTGCATCTCTGTTACTACAATGTCCAACAATTGTTGTGGATCTTTTACATTATCCGCCACCAATACTGTGTCATCTGCATAGCGTATATTGTTTTTTTGGGGGAAAAAAAATTTTTGCCAATTTCTTTTTTCCTTTTTTAAACCCCCGGGGGGGGGAAAAATTTTTTTTTTGGGGAAAAAAGGGAAAATTTTAAACTTTTTTTTTAAAATTTTTTTAAAAAAATTTTAAAAACCCCAAAACCCCCAAAAAAAATTTTTTGGAAATTTTGCCCAAAATTTTAATTTTCCCCAAAAAACCCCTTTTTTTGGGAAAAAGACCCCCCCTTTTTAAATTTTTAAACCCCCTTTTTGGGGGGGGAAAAAAAACCCCCCAAAAAAGGGGGGGTTAAAAATTTTTTTTTCCTCCCGGCTTTTGGTGAAAAAAAAACCCCCCCAAAATTTAAAAAAAATTTTAAAAAATTTTTTTTCCCTTTTTTAAAAAGGGGGGAAAAACCTTTAAAACCCCCAAAAAGGGGGGTTTTTAAAAAAAACCCTTTTAAACGGGAAAAATTTTCCCCAAAAAAACCCAAAAAAAAAAAAAAAAAAAAAAAATTTTTTTTTTTTAAAAAAATTTTTTTTTTTTTTTTTTTCCCCCCAAAAACCCCCTTTAAACCAAAAAAAAATTTTTAAAAACCCCTTTCTAAAAAAAATTTTTAAAAAAAAAAAGGGGGGAAAAAAAAAAAAATTTTTTTCCCCCCAAAGGTTTTTGGTTTTTTTAATTTTTTAAAAAAAGGTTTTAAATTTTTTAAAAAAAACCCGTTTTAAAAAAAAAAAAAATTTAAAAAAAATTTTTTTTTTGGGGGGGAAAATTTTTTTTGGGGGGGTTTTTTTTTTTTCCGTTTTTTTTTTTAAAATTTCCTTTTTTGGGCCAAACCCCAAAAAAAAAGGGGTTTTTTTTTTTTTTGGGTTTTTTTAAAAAAAAAAAGGGGGGCCCAAAAAATTTAAAAAAAAAGGGGGGGAAAAAAAATTTTGGGGCCCCCAAAAAGGGGGGGGAAAAAAAAAAAAAAAACCCCCCAAAAATTTTAAAAAAAAAGGTTTTTTTTTTTCCAAAAACATTTGGGTTTTTTAAGGGGAAAAAAAAAAGGGAAAAATTTTAAAAAAAAAAAAAGGGAAAAATTTTAAAAAAATTTTTTTTTTTTAAAAAAACCCCCAAAAAAAAAAAATTTTTTGGAAAAAAAAATTTTTAAAAAAAAACCCTATTTTTTTTTTTTTCCCCAAAAAATTTTTTTTAAATTTCCATTTTTTGGGGGGCCCCCCCCTTTTTTTTAAAAGAAAAAAGGGGTTTTTAAAACCCCCCCCCAAAAAAAAAAAAGGGGCCCCTTTTTTGGGGGAAAAACCCCAAAAAATTTCCCCCCCTTTTGTTTTCCCCAAAAAAAAAGTTTTGGGGAAAGGGGCCCCCCTTTTTTGTTTAAAAAAAAAAAGGGGGGGAAAAAAAAATTTTTTCCCCCCTTAAAAAAAAAAAAAAATTTTTTTTTTGGGGCCCCAAAAAAAAAAAAAAAAATTTTTTTTTTTAAAAAAATTAAAAACCCCCAAAGGGGGGGGGAAAAAAAGGGCCCCCCTTAAAAAAAAAAACCCAAAAAATTTTTTCCAAAAAAAAAAAAATTTAAAAATAAAATTTTTTTTTTTTTTTTCTTTTTTTTTGGAAAAAAAAATTTTTTTTTTTAAAAATTTTTTTTTAAAAAATTTTGAAAAAATTTTTTTTTTTAAAATTTTTTTTTTTTTTTTTGGGGAAAAAATTTTTCCTTTTTTTTTAAAAAATTTTTTTTTAAAAAAAGGGGGGGGGAAAAAAGGAAAAAAATAAAAAAAAAAAAAAAAAAACCCCAAAAAATTTTTAAAATTTTTTTTTCCCCCTTTTTTTCCTTTTTTTAAAAAAATTTTTTTTTAATTTTTTTGGGGAAAGGCCCAAAAAAACCTTTTTTTTTTTTTTGGGGGTTTTTTTAAAAAAAAGGGGGGAAACCCGGGGAAAAAAGGGAAAAAAAACCCAAAATAAAATTGGGGGGGGGAAAAAAAAAAAACCCCCCTTTAAAAAAAAAAATTTTTTTAAAAAAAAAATTTTTTTTTTCCCCCTTTTAATTTTTTTTAAAGGGTTTTTTTGGGTTTCCCAAAAAAAATTTTTTTTTAAATTTGTCAAAAAATTTTTTTTTTGGGGGCCCCCCTTTTAAAATTTCCAAAAAATTTAAAAAAAAAACCCTTTTAAATTTTAAAAAACCCCCAATTTTAAAAATTTTTCCCCCCCCTTTTTTTTAAAAATTTTCCCCCGGGGGGGAAAAATTTTTTTTAAAAAAAAATTTTTAAAGGATTTTTTTTCCCCCCCGGGGAAAAAAAAAAATTTTTTTTTTCCCTTTTTTCCAAAAAAAAAAAAATTTTTAAAACCCCCGGGGGGGGGGGTTTAAATTAAAAAAAAAAAGGGGGTTTTAAAAAATTTTTTAAAAAAAAAACCCCCAAAAAAAAGGGGAATTTTTTCCCCCCCCCAAAAAAAAAGGAACAAAAAAAATTAAAGGGGAAAGGGGGGGGAAAAAAAAAAAAAAAAAATTTTTTTCCGGAAAAACAATTAAGAAAAAAAGGGGGAAAAAGTTAAAAAAAGGGAAAAGGAAAAATTTCCCAAAAAAATTAAAAAAAAAAAAAGGGGTTTTTTTTTTTGGGGGGTTTTTTTTTCTTTCAAAAAGGATTTCCCCCGGAAGGGAAACAAAAGGGGAAAAAAAAATTTTTTTTTAAACCCGGGAAAAATATTTTTTTTTTGGGTTTTGGGAACCCCTTTTTTTCCCCCCCCCTTTTCCCCGGGGGGGGGTTTTTAAATTTTTTTCCCGGGTTTAAACAAAAAAAAACCCAAAAAAAAAAAAAAATTTTAAAAAAAAAGGGAATTTTTTTTTGGGTTGGAAAAAAAACTTTTTTTTTTGGGGGTTTTTTTGGGGGGTTTTTTTTTTTTTTTTTTTTCCCCCCGGGGGGCCCCAAAAGGGTGGGGGTTTTTCCCCTAAAAAGGGGGGAAAAAAAAAGGGGAAAAAAAAAAAAGGGGGGTTTGGGGGCGGGGGGGTTTTTTTGCAAAAAGGGGCCCTTTTCCCTTTTTTAATTTTTTTTTTTCCCCCCCTTTTTTTTTTTAAAAAAATTTCCCCCCCAAATTTTTAAAAAAAAAAATTTGGGCCCCCCCCCCGGGGGGAAAACCCTTTTTTTTTTTGGGGGGGGGCCCAGGGTTCCCGGGGCCCAAAAAATTTTTTAAAAAGCTTTTTTTTTAAAAAAATTTTTTGGGTTTTTTGGGGGAAAAAAAAAAATTTTTTTAAAAAAAACCCGGGGGGAAAAAAAAAAAAAAAACCCGGGGGGGGGGGGGGGGTTTTTTTGGAAAAAAATTTTCCCCCCAATTGGGGGGGGGGGGTTTTTTTTTTTTTTTTTTCGGTTAAGCAAATTTTTAACCCCCCCGCCCCAATGGGAAAAAAAGGTAATATAGCCAACAGATTGGAAGAGGAAATATCTTCATTCCAATACCAAAAAATGGCAACCTGAAATTATGCACCAACTATAGAACTGTTGCCCCCCATCAGTCATGCAAAATAAAATTCTACTAAAAATCATAATGTTAATGAGAAAAAAAATTTGGGGGTGGTGGAAATTTCTAATATTTTGGGTTATTAATTACCAACAATGGTGGGGCACAGTGAAAGAAATTTAAAAGGGCGAATGAATATATTTCTCTTCCCAAAAATAAAACAACTTAATAAATTTGGAGTGGGGGCAGATAGAACTACAAAAATTAACTTTTAAGAGCATGCATCTTTCCCATTGCAACATACGCCTGTGAGACCCGGGCACTTACTAAACAAGCTGAACAGTGCATAAAAGTCTTTTAATATAAATGTTTAGACGGGTTCTAAGAAAACCAAAACTTTTGGATAAAAAAAGAAAAGAAAAAAAATGCACCCACACGACAAGAGCTTAATATTGAAGAAGGTTGGTATTAAAAACGAAAAACCCAAAAAAGGGAAAAAATTTTTCTTTTTTTTAAAACCCCCAAAAAACGGAACCCCCGGGGGGAGGGGTTTGGTTTTGGGAAAAGGGGGAAAGGGGCCCAAAGGGTTGGGTGCCGGAATGTGGCCAAAAGAAAACTTTCCCAATTTTGGGGTATCAAAAAAGGGGACTTTGTTAGGGGGGAAAGGGGGGTTTTCCCCGGGTTGTTAGGGGGGGAGGGCCCGCCAAAACATGTAATGGTTGGTTGGAAATTAATTTTTGAATAAATGAATGAAAGAATGAATTGGAAACCAGTTCCCCAACAGAATGGGTTAAAATGTGGGTTCAGAAAAAAAAGGGGGGGGCGTTCGTGCAGTTAAAAAAAATTTATTTTTTTATAGAGAAAACCCCAACAACCACACAAAACAACAACAAAAAAAAACCACAACAAAAAATGCCAAACCAAAAACCCCGGGGGGAAGGGAACCAAAAGTGGGGAAAGGAAAATGTCATGCTAAAAATTTTTTGGGGAACCCCTTAAGGGGGGGGGGGGGTTTTGGGGGGGAAATTGGCCGTTTTTCCCCAAAAAAAAATGTTTTTTGGGGAAAAGCAGGGGGAATTTTAAAAACCCGAATGGAAGGGGAAATCTTGGGAAAAGAAAGAGGGGAAAAAAATTTGGGGGCGGTTTTGGCGGTTTTTTTAAAATGGGTTGAGAGGAAAATTTTTGTTTTGGCAGGGTTTTAAAATTTTTATACAAAACCAAAATTTTAAAAAAGAAACTGTAAAAAACAAGCCAAAAAAGGGAATGGGGAAAAGTAAGGGGAAAAAGAATGGGGTTTGGGAAAAACTAAAATTCCTGTTTTCAAAAAAAAGAACTAAAAACTAAACACCGTTTAATTTTTTCCTTTAGAAAAAATCAAACAATTCCGGGCTCATTTGCCGCCCTAAACCCATGGTAAATGTAAAAAAAAAATTTTTAGGGGAACCCATTTCTTAATTTCAAAACTTCAATTTTTTCTTGGGGGGGGGGGGGGGGTTTTTGGCTTTGGGTTTTTTAACCCTTCTTAAAATTTTTTGTAAGGGGGGTTTTGGGGGGGAAATTTGGGGAAAATTTTTGTTGTTGGGTTTGGGTTAACAATTTTTTTTTGGGGGTTGTAAAAAGGGGGGGGGGGGGGGGTTTATTAATTTACATTTTTTTTCTTTTTTTTTAATTTTCAAAAGGGGGGTTTGCCAGGGGGGGGGGGGTTTTAAATAACTTTTTTGAAAAAACCTTTTTTTTTTAAAAAAGGCCCAGGGCCGACCAAAAAAGGGGGGGGAAATTGGGTTTAATTTTTCCGAAAAACCCCTTTATGGGAAAACGGGGGAAAGGGCCCGGGTTTGGGGCCCAATTTTTTAAAATCAAAAAATCCCTAAAAAAGGGGAAAAACCCCCCCGAGCCCCAAAGATTTAAAAAAAATTTTTGGATTTTTTTTTTTGGGGGTTTTTTCCCCAACCAATTTTTTGGGGGGGGACTTGGCGCCCGATTTGGAAAAAAAGCTTTAAATGTTTGCAGTCACGGGGCCGTTTCGAAAAAAGTATTCCCCCAAAAAATTAAAAAAAAACAAATTCCAAAATTTTATCCCCCTCAAAAAAACCAAAAAAACCCAAATTCCAAAAAAAACAAAAAAAAAAACCCAAAAACAAAAAAAAAAAACCCCTCATCAATCCAAAAAAAACATCAAGCCGGGTTTTTCCTGGGCAAAAGCTGGGCGGTTTAAAGGTTAAAAAAAATTTCATGGTTTTTTTTTTCCCCACAAAAAAAAAAAATCCCTTTTTGGGAAAAAACCTTTTAAAAAAATTGGTTTAAATTGGGAATTAAAAACCTCTTTTATGAATGGGTAATTCCCCTTTCCCAAAAAGGGCCACCCGTCTTCCCAAAAAAATCCCAAAAACCCCAAAGGGCCCCAAAAATTTTTTTCCTTTTTTTTGGGTTCGGAAAAACCTTCCTTTTTTTTCCTCCCCCCCTTCCCCTCCCTTCCTTTTTCCCCCCCCGTTGGGGGGCAACGAAAAAAACCCTCCCCAAAAGGCCCCTTTCCCCCCCCCTTTTCAAATTTACCATTTAACCAAGAAAAGAAAAAAGTTTGTTTGTTCTCCCTTTCTTGTTGGGGGTTGTTAAAAAAATTTCGTTTTAAACCCTTTCCCCCCTTTCCAGGGCCCCCCAATTTTGTCGGGGGGTTAAGGTTTACCCCCCCTTTGGGGCCCAAAGGGGCCCAAAGGAAAAAATTCCCGGGCAACAAAATTCGGTTCTTAGGAAAAAACCCCAAAAAAATTCTTCCCCGGGTTGCCCCCCTTTTTCCCCAAATTTCATTTTACAATTTTCCCAAGATTTTTTTCCCCCCTTTTTTTTCCCCAAATTTACCCCCGTTAAAGCAAGGGGTTTTCCCCCACCCCCAAGAATTTAAGGGCCCCAAAATCGGGCCCCACCCCTTAAACCAATTTTAAATTTTTAAAAAGGTTTTAACTTTTAATTTTCCCTTTTCTGAAAATGCCCAAAAGGGCCTTTTTTGCTTTTTCCATATTATGTTCTCAATTGCTGTTTTAAACTTCCATCTGGTGTTATAAATGTCCCTGGGTATTTAACATTAGCCACTTGGTTAATAATTTTCCCTTCTATTTCCATTTTTTATTTTGGTGTCACATCTTTCTTTGAATCACCATTTATTACTGTTTTCTTGATATTCAGGGAGAATCCTTTCTTTGCATCTCTGTTACTACAATGTCCAACAATTGTTGTGGATCTTTTACATTATCCGCCACCAATACTGTGTCATCTGCATAGCGTATATTGTTTATGTTACAACCTCCGATTAGTATTCCTGGCTTCTCTTTGATCTCTCTAATTAGTACTTCGCTATACAGGGAGAAAAGATCCGGTGACAAAACACACCCCTGTCGTACTCCTAGCTTTATTTGTTCATAATTGTCCTTTTTATTTCCCATTTTAATTGCTGCTACTTGATTCCAGTAAATATTCTTTATTATTCTGAGATCTGTCCCATCAATGTTTATATCTTCCAACATGTTACTCAGTTAATCAGTACGAAATAACATACCATAACATAACTTACTTTTTGACACTTAGAATAAAATGGACTAAATAGAAGCTGAAAGTATTGTGTGTGTGTGCCCGCTCGTGTATATGTGTGTGTGTGCGCGCGCAAGTAAAACAAAGGAGCCTTTTCTACGCCTCAAAGAGCATGTTGTATATTGTTCTATCTACATATTTGTGTTGTTGTTTGTCCATCAAGAATGATGGTGAGCATTTATTTCATCCAGTGGGGATGAAACTATCAGGCCGTGAGTTCTAAGATGGCTGATAAGGCCTATTTTGGTTCGAAATGTTCTTTGACAATGTGGGCAAACACAGGAGGAGGATCTCCTGCAGTGGTTTTTCTGTCCAGCCTTTTTTTCCACAGCTCTTGCAGTTCTGTTTGCTTCACAAGTGACTGCACCCTTGCGTACGCCACGAATTTCGGTCTTTGGCAGCAGTCTCCCATGTGTTGTGATGAATTTCAATAGCTTTTAGTGAGAGTGTCTTCAGAGTGTCTTTAAAGCGTTTCCTCTGGCCACCTTGGGAGCGTTTACCACAACGCAACTCGCCATAAAAAAAAATCCGTTAGGGAGCCTGTGATCTGGCATACGAGTCAAGTGACCAGCCCAGAGAATCTGATTCTTCATTAGTAGAGTGTGGATACTTGGGCATGGACCCTCTTTCTAGGACTTCAGTGTCTGGGATCTTGTCTTGCCATTTAATCTTCAATAGCTTCAATATTTGTATAGACTAACCGGCACTCGATGGGAGTTATATTCATTTTCACACCACTCATCTTTACTTTCTAGAATACCTCATGGTGCCCGGTGTAAACTAGGTCAGCCTGGCATGATCTTCGGACCTGCAGGCCAACTGTGCTACAACGGCTCCAAGAGTAGGGTTCCATCATTAAGTTGATTTGCCGACTGACATTGGCGGTCATATCAGTTTAATTTAGTTTAGTCGATGGATCAACATCACGCACACGGGTGTAACCCATAAGTGCTCCGTTCTCCTCCTAACTCAAACCGGAGTCTGGAGAAACTCAGCTCAGTGACACGAACTCCGTAGCACCGGCGAGGACCCTGAAATACTTTGGGTAGATTTTTAACTCGAAATTTTGCCCGGGCAGCACCGTTAGGCTACTCTTTTTTGATTTTCAACTGTCAAGGGATTTTTTACGTGCGCAACAATACACACGGGCGTCCGATCTCACTAACCAGAGACCTAGGGGAAATTTTATTACTAGAAGTCCACGTGAAATAAATCCCGGTCCTCACCGGGGCTTGAACTCGGGACCTCCAGCACTCGAGGCGGACACCAAACCTCGAGACCACGCAGCCCCCTGGCGGTCATATCTTGGATCTCCAGCGCATATATCAATTCGTATGCAGACTACCATTCGTGCCATGACACAAGACTGTCAAGAATTTTCTCTCACTTTCTTCCCCTATCTCTCTTTCCACAAACATGTCTAGTTGTTACAACATATCTCAATGTTTGTCTTCTCATAATCTGGCCAAAAAATTAAGACTGACACTTTTTGATGTTTGCGGAAAATTGTATTTGCTACTTAGCCTCCCTTTGAATGTGCAGACTGAACATTTGACCGTCTAAAGAATTTTCAGCATTCTTTTATAAAACTACATCTTCAAAGCCTTTGGGGATGTTTTCGCTTGTTTATTAATTTACCTTGAAGTACTATGGATAAATACAATGGTGGTTTCCCTTTGACTTCCGACGGTTTGCTGAATCCACTAGTCGTTGTCGAAAAGGACACACCCTGCAAGGCAGCAAGGAGGAGAGGTTATGTGCTGAGCCTCTTAACCTCCAATGACCATGCCACAGAGTATTGAGGTATTTTATAGAGATAGCTGCCCCACCAACTAACTCATCTCCTCTCAATGACCACAACATGTTTTGGTCCACGACTGCTTATTCAACATATTCGCAGCTAACCTCTAGAAATAATTTCAAGAGGCTACTCCACCATCTACCATCCGGTGGACACGAGTAGTAAGCTGTATGACAGGCTCCTATCCCAAGGAAAGGAATTTGGTACTTGCATGGAATAAAATAGTGTTCAAGTAAGGGCAGTCACCACTGTACGACGTAATATTTATGTCATTCGTAGAGTTACTTCTCTTTACATTATATTTCACAAAATTAAACCGACAATTATGGTTCAATGCTATTAGATATTGAGAAGTTAGTTGCATATTCTTTACTGGACTTTTGCAGTCAACACCACCATTTTTTTTTGGGGTGTTGTTGATGTCTTGGCAAGTTTACGATCAGTAGTTTGCCATTGCTTTCTGAACGACCAACACCCATACCATTGCGTTAAAAAAAAAAACCAGCACAACGCAATGTGCTACCAAATCGCGCACAGATGTTTCAAACGTGGGTATACGGGATCACGAACTCGTCCGTAACCCCTGAGCCACGGAGATCTGTCAATTATATATTAGGGTTGCCAAAGTTTGATACACTCAACACTTATGAACCGTGGCCATCATATGCTCAACTCCCCATACAGCTGGATTATCAAATTAACCAAGGTCGACCCACGCCTAAATTTTCTACAGAGAAGTAAAGACGATTGGCATGATATTGAACACATCAGCCATCCAGTGCCCATTGGTCTATACAATGATGGCGCCAGCACCATATACCCAATATGACTCAAGGCGTGTACACATTGGTTCTTCGTTTGATTGACTGACCATATACCCGTCGGATCTGTGGCGAAGGCGTTGAGGACGCAATTCGTAATCCCGCATACAGAGTTCGAAATACAGCTTCGGACGATTTGCCAGGAGACCGCCTTGTGTTGGTTTTCATACAATGGTGTGTGTGTGTGTGTGCTAGCCGTTCAGAAAGCAATGGCAAACTACTGAACGTAAACTTGCCAAGAAATCACAAACATGCAAAAATGCTGGGGCCGATTGCGACGTTCTGTAAATGATATACAACAAACTTTAACCATATACCAAGTAAGTTTCAAGGCATATTATATGATCTTTTACTTTACCTACTTATGTTCCGTGATGAAGAATGGAGGAAAATGAACACGCAATAACATAATCGAACAGAAGCCATATCATTATCAGCAACCTTTGCATGTACGGTGCTTTAATGCAGAGCCCTTCTTCTCTATCTCTAGACGTTGCCCAATCACACATAATGTCTTCCTCTTGCTCACTTACCCTACACTTTCTTCTGCAAAACATCCTTTATAAAGGAGCTGTGTGTCTTTCTTTTTGACCAAAATACTGTAACTATCAGACCTTAACTTCATTCTTCTTCAATTCAGATTTTGTACTTCTTCTTTGTTTGTTTGTTTGTTTGTTTGTTTGTTTGTTTGTTTGTTTTTTGAGCTCGCTCGCTCACTGTGAACTCAAGCGTAGTCCATATTCACTACTTCTAGAAGTGCTGGACTGAATTTTACGTGTGGATTAGCTTTCCCTATTAACAGTGAGCCTCGCCACCAGGCGAACCCACTCGCGTTCTTATCCATTCTGCCATGCTGATCTCCTCTTCTTTGTTTGAGGTCATAGAGCTGTGCATATGTAGAAGAAAAGATAGCATTTCAAAAAACAAAAGCAAATAAATATAGTCACAGAGTTACCTCTGAAGTCGGAGTTGGTTCGCCTGAAGGCGATGAACACTGTTAATAGGGAAAGCAAATCCACACGCAAAATTATGTCCAGTAGGGTGTATGGACTACGCTTGAGTTCAAAGCAAGAGAGAGCATATTAAAAAAATAATAATATAGTCACAGAGAAGCAGGGAATGAAACGAAAGCTGACTGAAGACATTACAAAGATACAAGTCGAGAATGTTGGCCACAGAACATTAAACTCTTACTACACAATACTGGAGTGAAAAGTCGAAGACAAATTATCAAGAGGTAAACAACGTTATAATACGACAATAACATCCAGAGGCAAACTTTGTTGTAAAGGTCGTAAATGATCGACCGCAATGTATTGTTTTGTTTCAGATGAGGATATATTCCCGGAGAGGCAAATGCATAGAAAGTTAGCACTCCTGTTCTTTTCCCGGTTGGGTGCGTCTAAGAGAAAACAGCGTTGATTTTCGAGAATTCGCTAGACGGTGACGCGGTCATCTACACAGATGGGTCGGTCGTCCGACATGTGAGAAGCTCATGGGCCTTTACAGCTCGGGCCGGAGGGAGAATTGTGAAGGAGGACTCTGGTGCTTTCACTGAAACCACAAGTAGCCTGACCATGGAAGTCATGGCAGTAAGTAAAGCAATAACATGGCTCGAGACACAGACATTCACTAGGTCATGTTTCCTTAGCGACTCAATGAACATGATCAAGAGGATAGAGGAGGGGTCGATCCGAAGAGAATGGTTGCTGCCTCTGAAGCGGTCTCGGCTGGCAAAGATTAGTTTCATCTTCGTGCCAGGTCATGCGGGAGTACAAGGAAATGAGCGGGCTGACAAGCTCGCAGGTGAGGCTACTGTGGAGGGCGGACGCGCCATGGACCAGGCTGACATTCTGAATGCTCTACGAGAAGTGAGACTTTTGCGAGAACCAAGTGATGACTGTGAATCTACAACAATGGCCAGACTGCGAGAGCAGCAAATTAAAAGAGGGGTGGCCAAACAAGAACACTATGCAGGAAGCCAAATAAGATTGATAAACCAACACAGAACTGGCGTCGTTAGCCGCTACACGCTGCGGGATTTGCTGAGGAGGGGATCCGAGCACTTATGGACTGAATGGTCCGATGTGCAATGAGGATGATCTGTCGACTAACTAAGAGAAAACAGAACACTGAAACTGTATCGTTAGTGAGAGTTATGAAAATTAACAACTGTACACCCGATTACATAAAACGAAGTATGCTTATGTAAATAGTATTGACATATTCTTCTATATATGTTAGCGTATTAATTTATTTGGGTAGCTATCGTGACAATCTGGTTGTTGCCATGTCCCTTCTGTCCGACTGTCTCCGTCTTCAGCGCCTTAGTTGCTTGAGCACAGATCAAGCTTTTCATCAATCATATAAACAGCGATATGGCAGCAGGTTAATTAGTGCCGGAGCACATACCACATGCCAGTGAGTTCCGGCACTACATCTCTGGGGCTCCACCTTCTCGGAGAGCCTATGCTTTCTTAGTTCAGATCCCGCATGGGGCCTCATATTACACATGCTGTATGACGTGGACGTATGACAGAAGTCTTGCACGGGGTTCGATATTACCAGCAAAGGTGGTCGTACTGGCTGCCATCCCTTCCATCCCGAGGTTAGTTGTCGTCCACAATGACCAGCACGTAGCTCCCTTCTTACAGGTCATGTGGCCGTAGTCTGCCCTAATGGCAGTCACATTGGCTGACCACACAACACCCATGTGCAATGACACACAGATTGTGACGAAACGACACTACTCAGAGTACTGAATCTGAGCACCGCGTGTAAGAATCGATATCGCAGCTCTTGGGACATTCCCACACATGCTTCGCTCCCTCTTCAAAAACCACTGAAGAGTTAGTCCCCATGCTTCTTATTCCATTAGCAGCTTCATTAACGGCCCACCGGCAAGAGAGGGGTGTGAGGTCGTAGGAACCTTTCCACGTGAGGAGTATTATGATTCCGACATGATGATTATATTTACGCAAATCTTTGCTTTGAGTATCGCCCATATCCTCTACTCACCCCGTTCTGAGCCAATCTTTCCAGATGTTCACACGCCATCTGTCCAACTGCAAACTCCATCTGATTCCAGAGAGCATTCCCCACATCACCTTTATTATAAAGTATGAATTGCAAACAATTAGGTTTGTTTAGCTACTGCGAAAAGAAGAGACATACTAGACACAGACACAATGTACATACCATACAAAGAACTCCATCTTACACAGATGAAAACAAAGTGTGACTTATCCAAAAACATAAATGTTTAATACTGAAGTATTAAAATAAAACAATAAGTATTACAGGACAACAAAGCACGACCGACGTTTCGGTTCTGCGAATCTCTGTCAAGGACAGAACAACACAAACAGATAAAAAGCTAAATAAAACACAACATACAATTAAACACAACTTCTTGTTGAAAGGAGAGAAACGGAAATGGTGGTTTAAACCGGTTTAGAAGGCGCTCTTGGGCTACAACAAGTGTTGCCATTTTGACGCTTTTTGCACCAAATTTAGTGCATTTTCAGCCATTTAGTGCCAAAATTTTGCATTTAGCGCAGCCGCGCGAATTTGGTGCTTCACAATTCTTTTGGTGCTTTTTTTGTGTGGGTAAAAATTACTTTAAAAATCATGTTGGAAACACTAAAAAGCCGAATTTGAACTGAAGCGAGGGAGTAAAACAGTCTTAGTACATTACCACGCAATATTCAAGTAATTTAACTCCCTTTAATACGATTTAGTTGAAGTGACTGCAACGCGCAGGCAATAAGCAATGCGTTAAAAGATTGCTTCAACAAGAATGGACTTGGGTTGCAAAGACTAGTTGTACTCGGCACTGACAATGCATCTGTCATGACAGGTGTAAACAATGGAGTATATACAAAATTAAAATCCAAAGTTCCTCATCTGGTACTAGTTAGGTGTGCATGTCATTCCCTTCAGCTGGCAGTGTCACAGGCTGCAGCTGCTTGTCTGCCCAGGAACATAGAGTTCATGATTAGAGAAACATATAACTGGTTTTCTCACTCAAGTCTTCGTCAAGCAAAGTACAGGGAGTTTTTTGCTTCAATAAATGATGGACAACATCCGCTGAAAGTTGTTAAATTAAGCCAGACACGATGGATGTCCATTCAATCTGCCATTGTCAGAATATTGCAGCAGTGGGTGGAGCTCAGAACTCATTTTGATATAGCAAGACTCAACGAGCGCTGTTATACAGCAGAACTTCTAAATCTATGTTTAGCGACATGAAAAAACTATGTGTATCTCATATTTCTCAAGCATATTCTCGAGAAGTTCAAAATGTGAGTAAGAAATTCGAAGCAGATATGTAGGATCCAAGACAACTACTCACCGATCTTGTCCAACTCACTGATTCTATCAGTTCAAAGATTGCTATTCCTGTGGAAAAAAATAACAGAAAGTGATGCTATTCAAGATTAATTAGATCCTAATCCCAATCTAAGTTATTAGTTTGAGAAAGAAATAGCAAGCTGCCAGTTTCCTGATGAGAAAAAAATTCGTGGAAGGTGCATCCAGTTTTTAATAAAACTGTTGACACAGCTGCGTTTACGTTTGACCTATAACGTTCGAGTGTTGCAGTCCATGTCATGTCTTAGTGGAAGTGAATGTCTACAGCCAATGAAGCCCTGTATATTGGATCTTGCTAAAATGTTTGTAGAAGATGCAGCTACTCTCACCCGCATCAATTTGCAGTGGAGAAAACTTCATCATATGCAGTGGACACAGACCTCTGACACACTTGCACTGTGGGCAGAAATAGCCTCATACATGGATGCCACCGGTGAAAATTCTTTTCAAGATCTTACAGATTTAGCTTTAACTGAGCTCATTTTACCCCTCATTCTAAAGCGGACGTGGAGCGTATTTTCAGCCTGATGGGAGTTATAAAATCAAAATTGCGGAAAAGACAGAGCATCAAGAGTTTGACAGCTGTTTTGACTATTAGATATGGAATGAAAAGATATGGCAAATGCTGTCATGATTATAAACTATCTAAGGACATTCTACGAAAAATTGGATCACAGGAGGCATATACACGTTTCTTTCAATCATCATCATCATCATCATCATCATCATCATCATCACCACCACCACCACCACCACCACCACCACCACCACCACCACCACCACCACCACCACCACCACCACCACCATTATCATCATCATCATCATCATCATCGCAGGAACAAATACAGCAGGAAATAGCTACATAACTGAAGGAGGAGTTGTCTGACTGGGATTTGGCAGATCTTGAATAAACTTCATTCTAATATTCAGAACAAGCAACTAGAAAGTCGCATTGAAGCCCTGGAGATGTGGATATACAAACGAATAGGTCGTATTTCATGGAAACAAAAACAATCAAATGCAGAGGTCCTAGAAAAACTGGGAATGAAGAGAGAGTTGATGAAAGAAATAAAGAGGAGACAAGTGAAATGTTTTGGCCACGTTAAAAGACATGCTACTCTTATAAAAACCACACTGAAAGGCAAGGTTGAGGGCAAGCGAGCAAGAGGTAGACAACGATAGAAGTGGGAGGATAACATCAAGAGATGGGCGAACATCAGCCTGACAGAATGTACAGTCAAGGCGAGAGACAGACGGTGTTGGAGATGCATTGCAGCCAACCTTCATTGCGGAGACGGCACCTGATTGATTGATTGAATATTCAGTGATAATAATAAATTATAATGTGCTACTTTATAACATTTTGAATGAATACCGCCAGTGCTTGTTTTAGAGCTTTCCCAAAAAATATTATTGCAATTTAGGAGTAGTTCTGATTGGAATTTGGTGGATCTGGAATAATCTTCATTCTAATATTCAGTTATAATAATAAATTATAATGTGCCACCTTGTTAAATTTGTAATAAAAACAGTTGGTGCTTTCTTTTGGTGCTTTCCAAAAATGTTTGGTGCTCTTTTTGGGGTAGATTTTGGTGCTTTTTATCAAAAGGAGATGGCAACACTGGCTACAACTGTTTGTGTTGCCAAATGGTGTGTAAACAGTCCGTTATGAATAAAATACAGGGAAGATAGTATAGTTACACCGTGGCATCAACAACAGTATTGATTCCTGCTGGGTAAATGCAACCCGGAGAGTTTATTAATTGGCTTTCAATTTTAAGTCTAATGGAGTTGTTAGAGAAGAATTATAAAGTAGCTCTGCACCGAGAGAAGTTGTAGCAGCTCATCTATCATACTGTTCGTTGCCCCGCACACCCTGCATGACATGGGCAGAAAATCGACGATATGCTCGCAGTTTCCGTCCGGTCAAGCGATGCTAGCTTCTCCATCCGGAACATTCCAGTTTCTAATTTCCGATATTGGAATGAAAGTCCAGCTTTCACTAAGCAGAGTAAATAAATATAAAATGCAGGCTAGAATTAGAGGAGCAGGTTAATTACGTACCCGTATTGGGCGTGCCCAATTAGGCGTAAGACAGGGGCAACTAGCATTCACATGTTTGTATAATTGCTGAAAGAGACTGTGCTCGCATCGTGTGTCCTGAGTGCCGTGACGTCGCTTCTTTTAACAAGTAACATGCAATAATTTTTCCCCCCAACTTTTAATAACAATGATATTCTTCAATTTTATAAAATGAAGCTTGCGCTAATTCTATGCTATTCTTTATTTCTATGTCACAACTTCCATGTTTTTATGTATGAGTTCATGTGTATGTATGAGTATGTAGATGTCTGTCTGTCTATCACTGTGTGTAGGGTGTGTGTGTGTGTGCGCGCGCGCGCGCGTGTGTGTGTGTGTGTGTGGCGTGTGTGTGTGTACTCCCCTTGGACATCTTTGAGTCTGTTGAAAATAAAATACCTTAAATCTGTGTTTTAAACATTACCAATGTGGGCCTATTCCCATCCAGTCCCTATGTGACATGCTAAAGCTAGGCCTGGTTATATTCTAATAAGCCCCTCAACAGATGTGAAGTTCTATAGTAGCCTAACGGTCCTGCACACCCGGCAAATCTGTAAGATTGTTGAGAGGGAAGACAAGGAGAACTTTCAATCAGATAGCGATGGGAACGATTAGTAGTATGACTCTTCACTGGCTGTTGAACGAGGGAACGGAGCGCGTATGGGAGTGTCCTGGGTGCAGTCAACTCAACTAAAATTGTTGAGAGGAAGGACAGCTCTGTAACTGTCCTCTAGTGATGGTACTTTGGAACTGTTGGGAAGAAGTCTCTACACCATGCTAACTCGACAACTGCAGGCCTTTTCATGACTCAGACGACTTCAACATCAATGTATCAGAATTAGAACTTTGAGATGATTAACAACAACAATGTAACTATATTAAAAATATTCAGGCTAATGTATAATAATACTTTATTATTCCAGGTTGGAATTAGGTTACCACGCATGCGCGATCACTCAACGGAAGTCTTCCTGTGAACTCTTTAGATCTGCTTGAAATTGTCGATGTTTGGAAGGTAAACCGTTCTGGAGGCAAATCACTGCCTGAAAGTGAATGATGGATTTGTTCTTCGACATCTGTCATGGAAAGTTTAAGTTATTATTAAATCCTTTCACCAATAGAGAGACTAGGCATCGGCAGGTAGTACACAATTTCCCATCCGAGAATCCTGCATACAATTATTAATTACATTTGGAGCCAAATCTACCGTAATAATAAATAAAAAAAATATTTTGTTTGGGATTGATCGTGGAATTGATGAACTGAATTGCTATTGTAAAAGTAAATAACAGAAGCATTTTCTACTAGGAACTACAAGGAAAACAATTACTCAGGCAGTTGAGATACTCCGTGACAGCGAAGCTTCGTGAATTAGGAATTATTGCCGTGTGTTCATTGTCTTCAGATGAAAAAGTAGTCTGCAATTGGATATCGTGTTTTACAAGAAAATGGCATCCTATACAACACGACATGCAAGCGGGGTTTGTGAGGTCGTAGAAATTGTTCCACGCGAGGAGTATGATTCACACAGGGTGAGTATATTTACGTACATCTTTGCCACTTGTTTTCAATTAAAGAATAAATTACGTTACCACTACTCAGTACTTCAAGTGCTGCCTCTGTCCTCAGGGTCTCAGAGAATCTCATTTATACTATATGATATAGTTAGTAATTAAGTTAAAATAAATTAATGTTATATTATACTTCTGTAGTTTCATTATTCTTATGATTAATTTTAAGTTCATATGTTTAACCAGAAATCAGGAAGGACTTTGTCTGGAATTTACAAAAAAATAACAAACAAACCCAGGAAGATCCAAAAACACATGAAGAAGATTAATTAGTAGAGAGTAGAGATATAAAGAATATGTAGTATTTCATGGAAACAAAAACAGTCAAATACAGAGGTTCTAGAAAAACTAGGAATAAAAAGAGATGACAGAAATAAAAAAGAGGAAAGTGAAATATTTCAGCCATGTTAAAAGACATAACACAGTTATATAAAAACCATACTGGAGGGTATGCTGAAGTCAAGCGAGCAAGAGGTAGGCAATGATACAAGTGGGAAGATAACATCAAGAGATGGACGAACAGCAATCTGACAGACTGTACAGTCAGGGAGAGAGACAGACAGTGTTGGAGATCCATTGCAGGCAATCTTCATTGTGGAGACGGCACCTGATTGATTGAGAGGCATGAGTGCTAGCTAAGGATAGGACCGCTAGGAGTGAGTTACCAGTCGGCTGAGGTCCTATACAAGAATGGGGGATAAAGGGCAAGAGAAGAAGAAGAATATATTTTGTCTAATTTTAATAGATCACATTGTGTTGAGGCTGATAGAGGCAGCGAAATGAAATCCAACTGTGCTACATTCGAGTTTCTGAATGTTATAATCAGTTACAAGTCAAGATATTAATTATTTTGTCAGTTAACATCTTGCTATTCTTCAGTGATGGATGTGTGTGATGTACCTGGTCCAGCATGGATCATGAACATGTTTTTCCTGATGTCTTCACCAATCCTCCGTAATAGTATTATTTGGTTGCATCTGTGGGCCAGATTTCCATTCTGCTATGTCTGACAAATTCTGAGCACTTCTGTAGAATCTGTTGTGGTGTTTTCTTTTGTGCTCAGCAATTGTATGTATGAAATCCTATGGGAAATATGTGACAGAGATTAAAAGAAGAATATGTCTAGCAAAAGCTTAATTTCAGAAACTGAAAAGTATCTTATGCAATAAGTTGCTATCACACAGAGTCCTGAAATGTTGTTGTTGTATCAAACCTGTTCTGCTATATGGCAATGGATCGTGGCACATTTACAAATTAATTAGGAAGTGCTTGGAAGCAGCGAAGATGTGGTTCTGAGATGTTGCAAGTGGCTTAGAGGTTATGACTTTTCTCTGTAATCTCGTATACTCTCGTCGGTAACGTGATGATGGTGAGAATCAGCAGTGGTTCGAATCGCATCGGTAACTTGCGGGGTATGTGAGCTGGCCGCTCAGAAAGCAATGGCAAACTACTGAGCGTAATCTTGCCAAGAGATCAACATACAGCTGAAAGATGCTGGTGTTGACAGCGATGTCCTGTAAAGGATATGCAAAAAGAAAAAAAAAAAAAAGAAGAGTAACTAACAACAAATGGCTAGAAAAGGCTAATGAAAATAGAACATTATGTAGACATATAGGATAAGCAGTTGGCTGAATGACAAGAATGCAGAGTTCTCCTTCGGGAAACCCAGGTTCAAATCCTCTGTAAGATGTGATTTTTTTTTTTCTGTCGGAGGCAAAAAGAAAATCCTAACCTGCACAGTTCGCGGCGACTGCACTAGCCAGGTGGCCTTAATTCCTCAGGCTCAAGACTCCCTGTCCTACACCACAAGGTACTGCAGGCAGTAGATGACAGTGACAGTAGAAATATAAGGAGTAGACAATCGTCTTTGGTCATGTCACGAGAAGAGAAGCTTTGGAAAACATGGTGATGACCGGAAAGATCAGAGGTAGAATAGTTAGCGACAGAATGAGAGAAATGGTGCTTGATAAACTGGGATGGAGGAATATCATTAATAGAATTGAATCAGAACATCAGTGGCTGAGATCCATGGATATGCCTATGCCAGCTGGCAGGGCACATCATGATGGTTTGCATGTGGCAGACCCATTCAGTGAAGTTGTTCTGTGAATCCAATGTCTTGTTCTCATTATGAAGATCTAGTCTGCCCAGTTCTGCCTCGCATGTTGATGTTATGCTCAGGTCTGTACTTACATGAGGACAAAACATAGATGCTAAATTTAACCATTATGTAATATGCATCCATAAAAGTGAAACCTATGCTGATCCCAATAATTGAATCAACTGTTTACCTGTGACTATTTGTGTGCTGTAAGTCATTGGGATCCATAAGGAAAGCAAAGAATAGTTAAGTCATAGGGAAGCAAAGGATAGTTAGTCATAGGAAAGCAAAGAATAATTATAGTCATAGAGAAGCAAAGAATAGTTAGTCTTAGGAAAGCAAATAGTTACAGTCAAATAGTTACAGTCATAGGAAAGCAAAGAATAGTTACAGTTATAGGAAAGCAAAGAATAGTTAGTCATAGGAAAGCAAAGAATAATTAGTCATAGGAAAGCAAATAGTTACAGTCATAGGAAAGCAAATAATAGTTTACAGTCATAGGAAAGCAAATAATAGTTACAGTCATAGGAAAGCAAATAATAGTCACTGTCATAGGAAAGCAAAGAATAGTTACAGTCATAGGAAAGCAAAGAATAGTTACAGTCATAGGAAAGCAAAGAGAAGTTACTGTCACAGAAAAGCAAAGAATAGTGACAGTCATAGGAAAGCAAAGAATAGTGACAGTTATAGGAAAGCAAAGAATAGTGACAGTCATACGAAAGCAAAGAATAGTGACAGTCATAGGAAAACAAAGAAAAGTTAGTCATAGGAAAGCAAAGAATAGTGACAGTCATAGGAAAGCAAAGAATAGTGACAGTCATAGGAAAGCAAAGAATAGTGACAGTCATAGGAAAGCAAAGAATAGTGACAGTCATAGGAAAGCAAAGAATAGTTACAGTCATAGGAAAGCAAAGAATAGTTACAGTCATAGGAAGCAAAGCATAGTTATAGTCATAGGAAAGCAAAGAATAGTTACAGTCATAGGAAAGCAAAGAATAGTGACAGTCATAGGAAAGCAAAGAATAGTGACAGTCATAGGGAAGCAAAGAATAGTTACAGTCATAGGAAAGCAAAGAATAGTTACAGTCATAGGGAAGCAAAGCATAGTTATAGTCATAGGAAAGCAAAGAACAGTTAGTCATAGGAAAGCAAAGAATAGTGACAGTTATAGGAAAGCAAAGAATAGTGACAGTTATAGGAAAGCAAAGAATAGTAACACTGTAACCTACCATGCATGTCGTAAGAGGCAACTAGGGAGTGGTGGCATGGGACTGGCTATTTCATCCTGTAGAGAACTTCAGCTGCCAAAGCCAGTCAGTCATAAACTAGTCTATAAAATGGCGTAGCTTATGTAGTTTGGAGATGAAAGGAAGAAGAGCTATGTTATTTGTTTATTTTTCTGTTATTTGATTTGGATGAAGGGGGCAGATATGGTGGGCCTTAGTTGTGATAATTCAGAAATATCATGACAACATTATATATATATATATATATATATATATATATATATATATATATATATATATATATATATATATATATATATATATCTAAAGAAGGGGTAAGGAAATAGCAAAACTTGCCTTTAAAATATTCTCAATTTTAATGAATAGCTAATTTCTGCATGTCTCCAACTGAGAAAGCATTGATTATCTGTGTAATTCAGTCGCACATAATCACGTAGTGAAGCTACCCTATGCCCAGACTGTTCATATGGTGTAGCTACAGGGTCAAAGGTTGTGTGCCTGGATTTTTATTTAATGCTTAAGAATTTAAAACTTTGAATTATTATCATCATCAATATCCATTACTACCAACAGCTGAATATAGTTTCTATTTTCATAGGCTACAGGATTAATATTTTATCTGATAATAGTAAAATCACAAATATTCACCAGCATATATGTATATGTGAGATATTTCTAAAATAATAAGGGCCAAGGATATTTTAGACACATGATCAGAGTATGTGAAAAACCTTTGCAAAAATTAATTTAAGGAACAGTTTGATATTCCCAATAACAGTAAAGCACCAACATGTTTGAAGATGAAGTTGCAGAATGCTCATAACCAAATGAAATCTGAAAAAACCCAGGGTCTAGATAGCATCAAAAGTGAAGTGATCAGTATCTTAGAAGAAGTGAAATGATCAGTACCTTAGAAGACTATGGAATAGACCAGGGGAGAGGGCTGTTGAATACTATGTGTGATATCTTCTGACTTGCGAAAATCTATGTTTATTGCAATCAGGAAGAAATAGAGAGCCTTAGAATGTGATCAGTATCGAACAATTAGTGTAATGAGTCATGTAACAAAGATTTTGCTAAGAATCATCATGCAGTGGGCTAGGAAGAAAATACAACCAGAAATAGGTGAAGAACAATGTGGATTTATAGAAGGCAAAGTGCTACAATTAGTGTGTATTTACTCAGAACATTAATAAAGCATTCAGTAGAAGGAAACAAAGAGACCTACATTTTTGCTTCATTTCCTACACAAAGGCATTCTTCAATGGAGTAAGACACATTGCCATAATAAAAATGCCAGCTGACCTCTAAATTAATGGGAAAAATCTTAGACTTTACATGTAGAACATATACTGGAAACAGTATTAGGGAATCTTCTTGGCGAAGTGGTCAAACTGTCTGCCTCGTGCTCCAAATGTTGTGGGTTCGATTCCAAGCTACATCTGTTGGTTCAAGAGTATTCTTTTCTCAGAGACTCCTGAGGATCATCGCTGGAGCTACGGAGTTCGTACTTTGTGCGATGCTTTCAGCAGGCCGCCCTGCGGACAGAGACCGAGCCATATGGGATACAACCCGATGTAATGAAGTCAACCCTTTCAATTTTAAAGACTTTTTATACTAGAAATATGCTGCCATAAAAACTGATAGTGAAGTAGGTCAGTACCTATAAATCAAGAGAGGTTTGTGAGAGAAATGTGTAATTTTCCAGACCTGCTTTCTCTATAGTGAACATATAATGAAAAATTACAAAGACAAGAGGGGAATAGCTATCGGAGGATATAAAAAAAATAAACAATACAAGATGTGCACATGATGCAGTATTGACTGCAGACAATGAACAGGATCTGCAGCATTCATTGGCTGCTGTAATTGTATACAGTGGGCAACTACGGTTAGAATTACATTGTAAGAATGCAGAAATTATGGTTATCTCCAAGAAGAAAGAAATACCACAGTGTAACATGCAAGAACAAGAAAATTCTTAAACAGGTAAATCTGTCTTGGAACAGTCATAACAACAAATGCCTTGTAGAGATTAAAGCATGTATCACCATGACAAAAGTATCCTTTTGTAAGATGAGAAACATACTCACCAAAGAAAGGCTGTCAATTGCAGTGGGAAAAGTGTTAAAGTGCTACATAGAATAACAGTTGTATACATATGAAACAAGGGCAATAAGCAGAGAAGCATCTAAAGGCAGCGGAAATGTTTTCTGAATCAAATACAAAGAATATCATAGATGGACTGAAACAAATAAGCCAGTCCTTCAAGAAATGGATGAAAACTGTACATTGATTAGAAAAATTAGACATAGAGAGTGAAGATATTTTGGGCATATAAGAAATAAACCTGAAAACTTAATGACAGCTGGCAGATTCAAGTCTGAAGAGAAAAGTGCAAGGGGAAATCAATACTTGGTTGACGTGGCCACAAGGCATAATTGAGAAAAGAACACACACCCGAGAATGGTGATCATGTGAGAAGGCAGATCATGATTATCTATGCTTATCTTCATGGCACATTATGATGCTTATGAATATTTTCCATTCTCATATGATCCAACATTAAAAAAAACACACACATACGTTCAAGGCATTTTCATAGCAGATGCTGCTGTTGGGGTGTGTCATCACATATTCAAGGCCATGACATATAAGCCATGGTAGTGTTGTGGCCCGGCCTCCATGGTGAAGGGGTTATGGACGCAGGTTTGTAATTCCTCTTACCCGCGTTCGAAACACAGCTGTGCATGATTTGGCAGCCGACCACATTGCACTGGGTTTTTTGTCGAATTGGTATGGGAGCCGGTCACTCAGAAAGCACTGGCAAACTACTGAACGTAAACTTGCCAAGACAACAACAACAACAGTAAAATTCTGGTATTGACAGCGATAAAGTAAAAAGGATATTTTAAAAAAAAGGTTGTGGCTAGCACACTTGCCCCATGACCCAGTGGTCATGTGTTCAGATCATCATACATATGGATCTTAAAAATGGAGCTGGGCTCCCAGGTCTCCATCCAGCCTTAAATGGGTACAAGGAAATGTCTGGGGAAGTCAAGTAGGCCAGCATGGTACTGACCCACATCACCCATCACTGATTATTGGTCTATAAGATATGGTTGTAGCCACATGTGCCCAGTGTGCCTTCAGGCGTATGAAAGGGACCTTTATTGTACTTTATGTAGTGCTAATTTATATGTAGGCGTGCATTGTTTGACACTTGAGTCCAGGTCTTGGTCTTTTGATTCTGTTGAAGATGTTAGCAAAGTTTGCCATTGAACTGATAATTGTTTTTTTAACCATGGCAGCGTTATTGTGTTATCATAGTAATACTGTTTGTATACTGCAAGTTTGTATCAATACAAGTATACATGTTTCTTAGAGTGGTGATTCTTTGTTTTGTCAGAGTAAATAACAGAATTAGAGAAAATTTAACTCAATGATTCTCAAACTGTTTTCACCGTGTGCACCCCGAAGGCATACATATATATTTATATTAAAAGTTTTCTCCAAAGCAGTTTATTGCTAGGGGTTTATGGTGTGATAGAATCATCACATGTTGTAGGTTTGAATACACGGAATATGAATACAATTAGTGGAACTGTGGTCACGCTTTGGAAATGCAAACAATATAAAGTTACACAAAGTAATGAAGCTTTACAGAACAGAATTATGGGAAACATAATTGGGTTTTGTAAAGCCGCACTACTTTATGTTATTTTATTTAAAATGCGGGGAGGAATAGATGACCTATTTTCCCCCTCACTTAGCGAGACGGTAAGCACAGGCGTTGATCCCTCATCCAACCACCCTCATGACATCAGCTCAACTGCCAGTCAACTTTGCTAGTGGCTTGGTTATACAGATATAACAAAACATAAATTACATGAACAAATTATTGTTGTTTAATTTTGTCATATGATCATCATGATGTGCCATGCCGGTGAGCGCGGGTGGTCATGACTTGCCATCTCACTTGATCAACAGAGTCGTGGATCAGCTCAGTGTTCCACATGGTCAAGCCATACAGATATTTACCTCTCTTCCTCTTGCTCTTTTCCCCTCAATCTTGCCAGTTGTCACCAAGTTCTCCAATTTATTTCTTCTCATAATTATTTTAATTTGTTTCTTGTAGGACTTGGTCATTGGTTATTTTTGTCTGTCCATGATATTCTTTGCATTTTCCTCAGAAACCACATTTCCACAGCCATCAGTTGTTTTTCAGCCTGTTTGCTCATTGTCCACGCTTCACATCCATACAAAAGCACAGGTTCTATGTAGCACCTCAACACTCTTTTTCTCGTTGTAAATGACATCTTTTTATTGGTCTGTATATTTTCCATCTTGCCATGGCGATTCTTGTTCTAATCTCTTCAAGGCATCTCCCATCAGATGTTATAGGTGTTCCGAGATAATTGTACCGTTTCACTTGCTTAAGAATATTCCAATTTACTTGAATATTACATTGTGGTATTTTGTTCTTCCTAGTGACGACCATAATCTGTATCTTCTTACAGTTTAATTCTAACTCTAGTTGTTCACTGTGTGCAACAACTGCATCTACCAAATGCTGCAGGTCCTGTTCATTGTCTGCAATCAATACTGTATCATCTGCATATCTAATGTTATTGATGTTTCTTCCTCCAATGATGATTCCATTCGTTTCTTCAACATTTCTGAAAATATTTTCACTGTATAGGGAAAAAAGACCTGGAGACATTACACATCCCTGTCTCACACCTCTCTTAATAGGCTGATATTGACCTACTTCACTATCATTTCTTATGGCAGCTTGTTTCCAATATATGTTTTTTACAAGTCTAAGGTCGTTTCGCGGGTCTCCCTGGTGAAGGTGTTAATGACTTTCTCTGTAATCCCATGTATCCATGTGCGGTACACAGCTGCGTGAGATTCGGCAGCGATTCACGTCACGTTGGTTACTTACGGGGTATGTGAGCTGGTCGCTTAGAAAGCAACCAACAGCTGAAAAATGCTGGTGTTGACTGCCAAGTCTGGTAAGGATATGCTACTTTAAAAAAAAGGTCTTTCCCATCAATTTGTAGATCTGCAAGCATCTCTATCATGTTGACGTCTTACTTTTTCGAAAGCCTTTGTGTAGTCAATAACGCAAAGGTGTAGATCTTTTGTTTACTTCTACAGAACGTTCAATTAATGTTCTAAGCATTTACTGTACTCTTGCCTTCTATGAACATTTTTAAAAGTAAATCTTTGCTGTTTAGCTTTGTTGACACATCGTTCATCTGGTTGTGTTGCACATAATGGGATTCATTGTGCTAAATAATCAAATGGGGCATATAGATATGGTTTTGTTGACAATTTGACCACGGTAGGTCAATGAGATACGGTTTTATGAACGATGTGACCACGGTAGGTCAATGAGTTATGGCGTTTATTGCTAATATGTAGAATGTCACAGAGCCATGTTTAGTTTGAATGCAAATGTTAACACACCTGGCGATGAGGAAGCTAATATTGTCATGAATAAATTCCATTTCTCAAGATCAAATTTAGATATCAAAAGTTTAATATCAAAGTTATTTCAAAAGAGGCAAAGAGGAAGTAAAATGAATAGTAACAGTTTTAGCAGTTCAGTGGAAGGGAAGGAACTAGGCATGAATCGAAGCACTAGAGCAAAAGTTGTTAATTAATGTGAAGATTACATTTGGGAACACCTTGGAATGCTTGCATTGATTTATTCTGTACCAAATAACACACCATTGGTTACTCCATAAATGAGAGACTTTTCTTAACTCTTTCTACCCTGTTTGATGTAACATGAACAAGCTCAGTCCACATTGTTGTTACTTTATCTCCTACCTACTTTATAACTCGATGTTATTATTTTAACTTCTTCATTTCCAGGTATATTTTACTTTATGTAGCAACTGCTTGGGGTAGTCACCTATCGTGCCAACCTTAGTCCGCCATATTTTATATACAACTACCATTGAAAGACATTATGTTATATTAATATGCTACCCATGCATTAAAAGCATATTTCATTCTCTGTAGATTCAATACTTTAATATAAAAAGGAACTAATGCAAATAATATGTCTTGCAACAAGTTAAATTCTGAACACATTTCTTAAATTTTAGTTAAATTACCTCAGAAGTCGTAGTGGTTTCGCCTGATGGCGAGGGACACTGGTAATAGAGAAAGCTAATTCACACGTAAACTTCAGTCCAGGTCACAGAAGTAAATAGTAACTGACACAGAAAGAGTTGACAGTTGGGAGTTCTCTGATAATTATTCTAGATAGCGTATCTTCATTATATGGGTAATAAAAGAATCGGGAATCGTCGTCACAGTACAGTTATTAATAAAAGAAAAGTACTGTCGCCTTGCATAAAAAAAATAAATAAAATAAAATACTTAGGCTATTAGTAATCGTTCGCGGTGGAACTATGGATTTTAGTACCGGCACGCCATTTATGAAATAGCACATAAAGTAAATGTTCACGTTTGCTGTTTGAATACGCTTGGCAATCACGGGAACTACTGTATACGATTTGTAATGTGATTATTACTGTCTGTGTTTTCTGCTCGTCGGTATGACGAACAAGTCTCGTGAAGATTCCCTCCTCTCCCCTTTAAAAACTTCATTTGTATTCAATAGCATAGGTTATGCTTATTATGTTTCTATTATTGCCCTCGAGGAATTTGTAAAGACAGTGGAATGTTGAGAATGTGTATCTGAATGCTGATAAGATCATCTTAATGCACTTTTTACGTCATGGCAGCAGTGGTGACTTTCAGCTACCCTAAATATATACTTCCGTAAAGTGACACTTCTTGTTGTCGTCGAGAGTGCCAAGTTTTTCGATACTTCATTCGCGCCATGTCGCTTGTGTATGATATGACGTGACTATAATTTTTTTTATAGCTGCCTTTCTCTGTGATTTGCACCCACGCGGATCAGTCATGTACTTTTTATACGACTCGATCTCCGGAGCCCTGATGGAATAGTGGGGATAATTTAGCATGGATTCTGGAATAGTAGAGTGGAAGGTAAGTTTCAGACACTCTTATAAGTTAGTAACCATGGTGTGTGCTTGGAGAGAATCACACTGTTTGTATACGGAAACTGTAAGTGCTGCTGTACATCTTCTATATACCGAACTTGGGAAATATAAACACAGTGCACCGGCGAGGATCCTAGTGTGTATAAACTAGAAGCACACAAGCCTATTTTGTGAGCAGGTTTTGTAATTTTGAAAGTTACCCCGGGCAGTGGCCTATTCGACCTACTGTTTCAAACTGCCTGTAAATTATTCACGTACTCGCGAGTCTCGTTTTTCTTCTCCTTGTCCAGTGCACACCTACAGGATCGAGGAGGAGGGAAGAGGTATGCATTAGGCTCCTTTGTTAAATAAATGACAGTTCATCAGCGGTGATTCGTACCCGGTTTTCTTAAGCCTGAAGATGGCGTTGTTATCGCAGGGCCACCTTTCCCCCCTGTCTATAACCACGGGTACGTGAACTGTTAAAACGATTTCTTCCTGACTATCCCATAACTGTATTGTCATCATATCATTTCATCTTGTTCCTCTTGTACCATGCGGTGTCGGGGTGAAGCATAAACAACGGGAGGGCGCCTGTGTATGGGCTTCATATATCGTGATTATTTCCATGGACTCTGTTATTCCCTCTGTCAATCGTTTACTTCAGTGGTTCTCAACCTTTTTTGGCCCGTGCCCCCCTTCACCATATTTTCAGAACGTCATCCCCCCCCCTTCCTATAAAAAATTTGGCCCGTGCCCCCCTTCACCGTATTTTCAGAACGTCATTCCCCCCTTTCATATTTCCTATCTAAATATTCCCCCACCCCTACACAGTATACGTAAAAGTGGAAGGCAAATGTAATAGCATATACTAAAACAAGTCTAGACATCCACATAAAACATGATTTGTGGGTCTACTTACTTTATAAAATGAATTTTAGAAGAATGAGACATACATAACTGTAAAGTATGAAGGGAAAAACAATATCAAGTAATCGGTTCTTGTATTAACACGATCTTGAAATGGTCTTCATTCCCCCATGGGGGGGGGGGGGGAATTCCCCACCGGTTGAGAACCACTGGTTTACATGGTCGGCCTCTTCCTCTGGTTCCGTTTGGTCTGTACATCATTGCTTGTTGTGGTATATCGTCATCACGTGCCTTTCAAAATAGCATGTGCGTCCATGTCTGTACTTGATATTCTGGGTCATCAGTAAATCATCACCATCATCATCATCATCATCGTCATCATCCAGTGCCTTGCCGATGGCGTGGGGAATCCTGCTTTTCCACAAATTACAATCTCCGTCGGCATAGAGCAGTTCGTGTGTTAACTCCCTTCCGTGCCAGGGCCCAAACCGGAGGAAGACACCAGTAAATACGCGGTGTTATTCCTAGATTTCAGAGAACTGTATCAGGTGTGGGTAATATTCAATAGTTATTGTATCCTGTCAGTGTCCGTGGATCATCGGTGAATGAACGCAGTTTTACAATTCCTCGACATACCGTGTTCATGTATGTGATGGTGATCTTCGGTCATGTAACGAAAATAGAGGTATGGGAGAAAATCGTGGCCACTGGAAAGATCAGCTGGAGTAGAGGTTAGAGGCAGACCGAGAAAAATAGGGCGTGTTGGCCTGATACAGTGGCATGGATGAATATCATAAGTAGATTTGACTCAGAGCACAAAGGGCCGAGATCTGTGGGGAAACTAGAACGCTTGCGCCGTTTTTGATATGATGATGGCCTATTTTTACAAAATGAAGAACTGGAAGGCGTTACAACACCTCCCTATATACTGTGGGAAGCGTGTGGGGGAAAATGGGTTGTTGGGGTGGGTGGTTGATATCATCGTGATTCGTATAAAGTAACAACCAGTATCTCACATTGGACGCTAAGAGGATTTGTGTTTGCTTTACGAAACCACATGAGAGACTTCTGCAGTGCATCTTCATCGTATACTACGGATAAATGATCATCATAGGTTTGGCAGAGAATCTCGAAGTTGGAGTCCCTAGAAATGCAGCCATCAGACACTATGACGTGGACAAGCATTGTCTGTCTATCTGATTGTCTGTCAGTCTGAAATGTTTTTTTTCTCTGCCTGTCTGTGTTTCGAGCTTACAACTTGTCTATGTTTTACCAGCATTGTCTCAAACACATACGCATATACTCATTCCCCCTTGAACTTCTATATCACCCTAAGATATCCATATATCAAATCCAGTTTAGAATATATTGTCGCGTGATATTTAATGGCTGACTCGCATCCGCCGTGTAACTTTAAACCATGCTCTTGAAGATCCACTAAAGTCATCGCTGATATTTAATCCAGATATCTGTAAATACTAATTTAGTACAGTCCGCCATGAAGGCTGTAAACAATGGGTTAGATATATCGCCACTTTCTGTCAACAGAATTAAACAGTTGGTGAATTGTTAAAGCGATGACTTATATGGAATTAGTTTATAGTCGATCATTGAATCGTTTGTTGACGAACTAGGTGTATTGTACTACTAATGTTGATGCTGCCTAGAGAGGATAATTATTTGATTTGATTATCAGTGTTGAAGCTGTACAGCTAGAAGAACTAATGTACTACTAGTTTTGTTGTTGATTCGCGGTATTGCTAGGAGAACTGTCTTAATATTAGTGCTATGAAAACTATTGTAGTACAAGAGTTGATGATATATTGAGAGAACTATTGTTAGTGTTGATGCTGTATTGTTAGAATTATTGTATTATTAGTGCAACTGCTGTATTGACAGGTGGGTTATTGTACTACTAATGTTGATGCTATGTTAAGAGGAGAACTATTGGACTATTATTGCAGATTCTGAATCAAGAGGGCAAGTATTTTACTATTAGTGTTGATGTATTGCAAGGAGTACTACCGTACCACGCTGATCTTCTGGGCAGTGAGATCATACACCTATCCTTCTCGGACAAGGGCAAAGCAAAGGGACAAGTGCAAGCTAAGCACTTAAAAAATCTATGACAGTTTTAAATCGCAAAGAGTAGCCCTAAGGCCGTTGTCCTGGCAAACTTGTTAGGAAAGAAAACCTACTTACGGGTAGATAAGAGTTCGTTACCTTGAATGGAATCTGTCTCACGACGAAGTCGGAAACACTGACCTTTGAGGTGCATAACCTGTGTTTTTCTATAGATGTGAAGCGTGGACAACTAGAAAACAGGCTGAATAACATCTGATGGCTGTGGAGATGTGGTTTCTGATGAAAATGCAAAGATTACCACGGACAGACAGAAAAACCAAGGACAAAGTCCTACAAGAAACAAATGAAAATCGTAAACTGATTAGAGAAATTATACGTAGAGTCACAATTTGTTGGACACGTTATGAGAAGAAATAATTTGGAGAACTTGATGATAACAGGCAAGATCGAGGGAAAGAGAACAAGGGGAAGGCAGAGAAGTAAATACCTGGATGGCTCGGCCACGTGGCATGGTCGAGACAGGAACACAGAGCTGATCCTCGACTCTGGTGATCGAGTGAGATGGCAAAACATGACCGCCCACGCTTATCGGCATGGCACATGATGATGATGATGAACTAGGTGTGACCCACTTCCCTCAGAAGAGGAACGAACGAACGAACTTTATATTTTCAAAGGGTCACAAAAGAAGAACTGGGCGCATTTTATTTGTGGTTAGGTTTCTGTGATTGGATTATGTGCCTGGTGGTTTGCAATCACTTGCTGTGATTTCAAGTTTGGTTTATGTATAAGGGAACACAAGTCAGTGATATTAATTTGTGACAAATACGAACATTGGATCATCTATGGACGCGGCTAACATAAGATGAAAACTGTATCGCATAGATAAATAATAGAATAGGGGCAAGCACAAACACCATTTTATAAAATGATATCTTATGCAATAAACTAACTCCTGTAATCGGAGGTTAAAATGTTTGGCATGTTAGATTTTAACAGGTGGTCGTTAATTTTGGACGGTTAGTAAACAAGTTGGAGACAAAACAAATCCTGGAAACCGCAGACGGCTAAAATGGGTGATCTAAATGTTTTAGAAGAGGTTAGTTAAGACACTAAAGACAGCTTATTATTTTCCTATTCTCTTCCTTCATTTACCTCAATGAAGTGTTGGGGGGCAGGGGAGGGGAGGGGGAAAGAGAAGAGATGAGATGTAAGGAGATGTTCAGTTGGTATTTGTAAGTTGGTCTTTATTCTCTAAGTTTGTTCATTGATACCACCACTACATCATATACAGTGATCTTCCCCTTGCTCTATATCCATTATATTTCTTCATTCAGGCTATATGTAGCAGATGGCACCAGGGCATTCTTGTGAAATGTCCAGACCATTTCATCTGTTGTTCTTTAATGAATTGCATTTCTGGTTTCAGGACCTAGTCTTCAAATGTCATCATCTCCAAATTCTGTCTCTCACAGTTACTCTCGCAGCTCAAGCAAAGCCTCATGTCTGATATTATGATTTTGCGCTCGTTTGTTACATTAACGCTGGCGCTGCGGCGAAGGTGTTACGAACGCGAGTCGCGATCCAGCTATACCGCTTTCGAAACACAGCTACTGGCTATTTGGATGCAGGACCGCCTTGCGCTGTTTTTCGTACAGTGGTATGAACGCATGTCGTTCAGAAAGCAATGGCAAGCCATTGAACGTAAACTTGCCCAGTAAATCAGGTTAAGGACATGCAACTAACTAAACGTCGCAGTAAGCATCCATGTTTGACATTGGTGGCAAATTACAAAGATCTAGGTCGACAAAACAATAGTTCTTGTGAGATTTGCTTTGGTAAAGGCATCTTTCCATGCGCCAGAAGTGGTGCTATAGTGCGTTGACAAATGTTTCCCACCTGATAAAAATCCATAACTCAATAACAAACTGAGGGGAAAAATGATGAGATTTAGCATATAACCTTATCATTATGTACACCCAACAAAAAGATGTTTCTTCTGGAGATTGTACAGCAGATCTCAATGTTTGTTTATATGCAGTATATAATTTACGGATCAGAGATGTAGTGTATATTATGAAATGTATTACCACTTTACATTGAAACATCAGTGTTCGATAATGAATATTCTCCGTGGTACACGGGAATTTCTGTATGAGAAGCACTGCACATAGTGGAACGGAAGTGTTCAGAGGATACTGTAAAACAAGTTTGTTAGTGTGAATTCAGTACATTTTCGCCAAAACATCAAAGAAGTTTCGCCACTTTTCATGATTTAAGTTGCTTTTGCACCTATCAAAGACATATTCCTTAGGTGGGAGTAAATATAAGACGGCATGAAGTTCACAACTATGCAGCATTTACAAAAATGTGTGAACGTAAATTAGGGCAAACATTTGTGAACACACTGTAGTTGTCCCAGTACCTGATTAGACAGCTTATCTCAAACACTGAGGCAGTCGACAGTTTATTTGCCACGTTATGGAATGGAAAAACTGGAACATGTGACAACATAATATATTTATGGAAAGAGATAAATAGAGGAGGATAGCGGGAGACGATTCTTGACGGTTATGTGTTATGGCATGAAATTAAAACATACTGTTGGAGATAGCAGGTTGTGGGAAGCATTGCTACTCACGCCAGTCGGCAAGTCATTTGATGATGACGATAAGGGTACATATAACGTAAATATGTACATATATTAGATTCTTATCAAATTGTAAGCCGGACGCACTGCCTGTCTGGTCTTTGTCGTTTTTGTAGCATATGATCCTACCGTTACACTGATATTTTTTTTTTATTACACTTGTTTTTCTTAAGTGTTGGTATTTTTATCTTCGTATATAGTGGCTACAGCCCTTTGAAAAACGCACGCCGTAGAAAGGCAGGATTTATTGGGGGAAGTCGAGAAGGGTCTCAGCTGGTTGTGTTTGCTTTTGATTGTCCTCTGTGCAAGACACGGGCGTCTTTTCATAGGGACACTGGTGCTATTGAGCTACGTGTAGAGCAGAACCGTTACTGTTGGTAGCTGCCTTGCGAGATTTGAATCCCCGAAGCTGTGTTCACCAGGGTCGTAGAACTATGAATGTATTACCGACAGCTGTAGGTTAATCAGTTTGGATATAGCCGTTCGTGGACGACACAACTGTGGAATGATCGATTTTGTGCTAGTAATATTTCGGTATTAGAAACAGCTGTGAATGACCAGTCTTGATATAGTCATACTTCGGTAAAAGAGATAGACGTGGACTGATTAGCATTGATTGTGTAATAATTTGGGCATAGCCGCAACGGTGGACTGATCTGTTTGTATCTAGCTGTTTGTTAATGATACAACTGTGGAATAATCGGTCTTGTTCTAGTACTATAATAACAGTGGAACGATCAGTGTAAATCTAGCTTTCAATAGGAAACACCGACAAATGTGGAATGATCGGTATTGTTCTAGTAATACTTCAGCAATAGCCACAACTGTGGAATGATCAATCGTGTTCTAGTAATAATACTTCGGCAGTAACCACAACTGTGGAATGATCAGCGTGGATCAAGTTATATTTCATACTTATTGGTATTGGAATTATCAGCTTGGATCTTCGTTGGTCTTGGCTTTAGTACACTACTCTGTGATGGAGTTGGCTGTTCGTTTTTTTTCCCCTCCGTGAAGTGAGATGCTGTGACTTATCAGATATTATATTTATTCAAATTCCAGCACTAATTCAAAGCCAGGAAGATTGAATTTTTTTTTTAATGGCTTGAGATATTGACAAAAAATGTGCAGTTAAATGCATAAATAAATCCGCAACATGATTTAGAATTATAAATGCATTTTCTAAGGCGAATAAAAAACATTTCCATGTTTTATTTTAAAGAATATAATATGTAATGTGACACTGAAAAACGTATTGGTTAATCTGTGATGGTTTTAAATCGCTTTTTTTGTCGATGATGAGTGTAATCCGATTGCGTCTCGTTGGCGCAGAGACAAGACAGCTCAGGGTATTTTATTTCTTCTTCAGGGACGCGTCTTAAAACCCTAGGCCTATTTAAGATCTTATCTATCGCTGAATCTAAATCTTTAATGATGTTTTAAATGATACTTTCTGTATTCTTGGCTATGTGCGCATTATGTTCTGTTTACATTCTTCCGTTGTCTGGGTTGTAATCTGTAACAGCATTGAGATCAATAGTTTCCTTATGCTTATGAATTGGGAGTCTTAAGTTGTGACTTCTGTATTGCAGACTTCTTCTTCTTCTTCTTCTTCTTCTTCTTCTTCTTCTTCTTCTTCTTCTTCTTCTTCTTCTTCTTCTTCTTCTTCTTCTTCTTCTTCTTCTTCTTCTTCTTCTTCTTCGTCTTCCGCCGCCGCCCTTACTACTTGTCCTGTCTCTTTCCTGCATCTTGCTCACTATTCTATGGGTTTGTTTATATGGAAGAAGCCTGCACCTTATGTAGTATGCCGCTAGTAGTGTTGTAATTCTTGCACATATCCGTTTCCCCGTGAACTATCTATGTGTATTTAGTAACGTCCTTAAGTCAGTTATGGCTCTTAAAGCTCTCTTTGAGATAGTCTAGTGAACTACTCATATAGTTAATCTTTAGATTGAAATAAACCCATCGTCTGTCGTCATACTAGTTCTTCTGCATCTTCTGTCTGTCATCTTCCAATGTAGCACAGTCCCTTAACCAACCCAAATTAGTCCTTACTGCAGTGGTTCTCAACCGGTGGGGAATATTCCCCCTCCTCCCGGGGAATTTTAGGGTTTGGCGGGGGGAGGGGGGGGGTTAAGATTATTTCAAGATCACGTTAAAACAGGAATTGATTACTTTTTGTTGGTTTTCCCTACATACTTTACGGTTCTGTACTTCTCGCCCTTCTGAAATTCGTTTTATAACGTAAGTAGACCCTCAAATCACGTTTTATGTAGACGTCTAGACTTGTTCTAGTATGTGTTATTAAATTTAGCTTCCATTTTTATGTGTACTGTGTAAGGGGTGGGGGATATTTTAGGGAGGAAATAAGAAAGGGAGGGGGGGGGGGGGAAATGCCATTCTGAACATATGGTGAAGGGGTGCATGGGCCAAAACAGGTTGAGAACCTCTTGGTTCACTGGTATTTGTCTAGTTCTCTCCGTGAGCTCCATCCACACTGGTGATTCTGATTCCCTTATAGACCACGGAAACATACGGGAATTTATACCAATTAATTAATCATTTAATGGGAATAAAATTACTTCCGTCTACTTCTGCGGATAGCGTCTTTGGTGAACCCCCAATTCAGGCGAGTTCTCGTGAAGGACTCTATCGTATTCTGAAGCTCCCCTTTGGTTCTATACAGCTTGGAGTCTTTTGTAATAGTAATTTTATTTTCATTAACAGTGAAACAACCTGCCACTGTTTGCTTTTGAATCCTTTGAATTTCCGAACGACAAAGAACAGCCAAAAAGCTTTTCCACGCGTTTAACTAGCATTTATAATTGCTTGTTTATTTCCCGCCACCAAAATGTCCCTGTACAAGACACAGCAGTGTGAATGCGCCTTTTATGAACCCAGAGACTGCATATTTCAGTAAAGAAGTGCAATTAAAATTTGCACCGGAGCGCGGGGAACTTATTATGAGGGGTTTCAGATCAAAGCTGGAGTGTACCGATTTCATTAGAGTTAGATTGCATGGTTTGATATGTACCAGCATGTCTCTGCCATATATATGTATGTATGTTGTGCGTGCGAGTGATTGCTCTCAAAGAACAGGAATGTTTGGAGTTGGTAATGGTAAGTCAACAGGAATATGCGAACTTAGGGTGTAGTGAAACACGCATTTTCATAATTCTCTATCACACCGAGCCGAAGGTTCGTATTCAGCTGCGGGCGATTTGGAAGCAGATCGCTTAACGTTGATTTCGATGTATGATGTGTCGGCGTTAAGAAAGCAGTGCCAGCCCACTGGACTCAAATTGGCTTGTAAATCATAAACAGCCAATAAATGCCGGGGTTTATTGCAGTGTTCTGTGAAGGACATGCAATTAACTTTAACTTTTAAAAAAAATGGTCAGTCAGTAATTATGACTGGCGACTTTCATAAACTCTTTGTTTCGTTTTTCAACTGGTTATACTTTTTAACAATGTTCCTTTATCTACATATGACCGAGGTATGGATTGCAGACAGTGAACAGAATCAGCAGCATTTAGTAGATGCAGTTATTGTGCACAGTGAGAAACTATGGTTAGAATTAGATTGTCCAAAAAAAAAAAACAACAACAGATTCTTGTCGTCTCCAAGAAGAAAGTAATACCAATAAGAACATTTTAAAATAAATGAATCAGTATAACTATCTCGGGATAGTTATAACATCTGATGGAAGATATCTTGTAGAGATTTCTTTCTCCCTTTTCTTTCTTTGCATGCAATTGATTGTCTACATCTTCGATGTCTCATGTGTAAACTTCGCCTTTTTTAAAGTTCACTCAGTGGTCCATACAGTTTTCCCTTCCACTGTTGTTTCTTAAGCCAGAAGGTTTGCCTTGATATGTCATTTTCGGGGCAAACTTGGAGTATGTGATCTGCTGTATGCCTATATAGAAATTAGAATAATAATCGCTATGGCGAAGGTGGCCTTTTGCAACCAATAAAAAGTTGTTACTGCAGTAAGAAAAATGAGTGTTGAAGTTCCTCTATAACCTATACTAGTATTGCATATGAAATAAGGACAATAAACAGACATGCTGAGAAACATCTAATGGCAATGGGCATATAGTTTCTGGTGAAAACGCAAAGAATAACACGGAATGCAGAAAAGTGAATGAGAAAGTCCTGCAAGAAACACATAAATATCGTAAACTAATTAGATTCGACGTCAAGGTATTTGGCACATCCTGTTGTTTTCACTTATCTGAGACCGGTAGAAATCCGAGCCACTACCGAGAGATCTAAGTTTGTGTTGTTGTTGTTGTTACGTCCTTCGATTCTTTTGAAATATTGTTTTCCTCTATATTTTATCTCTCGGTGGAGCATAGACCATCAGCCGATTCGCGACTTGGCCGCCTATATGTTCAAAATTGTTTGCATTTCAGATTAAGTATGTTCGGATAGGATGATATAATAATAACAAGTTGGTCAGTCTCACGCCATTCTTCCGTTGTCGTCCCATACGGCACCATGGTAGGTTGCAGTTTCACTATTCTTGGTTGACCTTCAATGTCCCGGTAAAATTCGGGCGGACATAATTGAACAATAATAGAGATGACGCTGGGAGTTGTCGATTTATATCCGGTATGAAATGATTGCCCTAATCTGTATGCATGTATATATTAGGAGTGTGGGGGAGATAGGGAGAAAGAGTGAGTAAGAGAGTGGGGAGGGAAAAGTGTGAGAGAAAAAGGAAGTGACAGGGAGAGGGAGGGAAAGAGTGAGAAAGGAGGGGGAGGAAGAGAGAGAGAGAGAGAGAGAGAGAGAGAGAGAGAGAGAGAGAGAGAGAGAGAGGTAAGGAAAGAGTGTGATGGAGATAGAAAGATACAGAATGGCGAAGGTGTGTGACAGAGATATAGTGTCCTAAATGTTGCAGCTTCCTCGGCCTTAGTCATGTATTACCATCATGTACACGAGTCAGGCCTGTGCTCACGGCCCCGTACGGCGACAGATGGGAAATGCAGTTATTCTACGCCGAGGAATTAAAACAGAGAACACCTGTAGATTTGGTTAACACGTGGTAATTATGGCGGACTTCTGTTTATTCAAGTGTTCGGGGTTCGGTAGTGGTTCGGCTTCATTTCTCCCAATGGCGGTTTTTACTAAGGGAGGCGTTATTCGCAGCGCGCTTCGAATAATGCTGAGCGTTATTCGCAGCGCGCTATTTATACACAGCGCGCTGCTAATAATATTGAGATGAATAATATGGATATAACTCCGACGACGGTTAGGGTCCTCTTGGCCCAGAAATATTTATTGCATCCATCGATCGGGTCTAGCAGTTCACGACACACTGAACCGGAAGTTTACGGTAGTAATCGTCACGTGACCAGCCGCGACTGCGAATAACACGTAGCCATGGGAGGCGTTATTCGCAGCGCGCTTCGAATAATCCCTTCGTTTTTCAAAATCTGTGCTGTTGTGTGTGTGTGTGTGTGCGCGTCCGTGCGTGCATGAGCGTGCACTCAGTTGGTGATGATTACAAATTAATTGTCTGCATTAGGAGTAAGGGTTGGCAGCTATTGTCATAGGGCTGTGGACTATCCGGTCATCACCTGTTATATGTAGGGTTGACAGATCCTTCCGGACAGTCCCGGTCTTTTAATAACATAATTCACTGTCCCAACAAATGCTTTTGAGGGGATGCCCGTTTGTTCCCATACACCCCCCCCCCCACCAACACCACTCGTCTCCCCCCCTTCGCCCCCCACCCCACACACACACAAGCCATGTTATATTATAGATTTAAGTAAATCAAACTCTTTCTCGATTTTTGATTGTTAGGAACTGTTTAATTTGAAAGCTTGAAATGTCCTCGCGTGCAAACGCAGAATGTGAGGCACGTTAAATAGTTACGTTAGAAGTTGCATATCCTTTACAGGACGTAACAGTCAATTCTAGCATTTTTTTGCTGTGTGTGATTCCTGGGCATGTTTACGTTCAGTAGTTTGCAGTTGCTTTCTGATCTACCGTCTCTCATACCATTGTATGGAAACCAATGCCAGGCGGTCTCTTCCAAATTGCATTCGTAACCCTTTCACCAGAGAGCCGGCGCGTAGGGGTAACAGTTAAGAAAGTACTAGAAGACGCCAAATAATTAAGCTGTGATATACAGTGTGACTTATTATATTATTGTTTGTGTCTGCAGTGATAATATTAATTTGTGTAACATCCTTGATTCTTTTGATGCTTATGACAAATGTCCCGGTTTCTCAGTGACACAGAATGGCAATCCCTCGTCTTATGAGATAGTATGTGGGAATCCAGTTGCCATTCCTGTCTGTCAGGTCCATCCCTATCTGAAAACCAGTCTCAGAAATTGGGTCGATCTCAGGACTGTACTTGTCAGGGGACAAGCCAAGGGGTATGCCACCGGGTAAGTCAGCATATCAATCACCATGCTACACGGCTCACTAGGTGTATATTTGGCATCGACTGGTGATATTCGCACTCAACTACCAAGCAGACAAACGGAATTCATAGGCTATTAACATTAACGGCGGTGCTGGTTTTTTCGAAAAAGGTATAGGGACCGGTCGTTCAGAAAGCAATGGCAAACTACTGAACTTAACACTTGCCTAGTACATCAACAGCAGCTGAAAATGCTGGTGTTGAGTGCAACGTCCCGTAAGGGATACCCAACACATTTTTTTTTTAACATTAAAGAATGGACGCTCTGTGGCATTGTACTTACACTATTGTTGAGGCAACAGGGGAAGATTGTGACTACGAATTAATAGTGGCGGCCTACGACAGAGACACAAGAGATAGAAGATATTCGTTCCACCTAGTCTTTTTCTAGACCGACTTTTGGAAGTGTGTATAGTGTCAGTGGTGGGCGCGCTAGCGGAGTTGATAGCGTACTGCTGTGGGTTCTGACACTTTGGAGAACTAAACGATACTTTTGACCTTGTAACGTGATAATAAATAGCACTGTGGCCACTTTCATTAGCATATGTTGGATCTTATAGATAGGTGGGTAGGCATATAGTTAGATTGATATACAGGTAGGTAGGTAGGTAGACTAGACTAGACCAGGAAGGCAGGTATAACCTCTTCACCCATTAAACCCCCATTGAGAACTAGGCCCTGAACCACACTCCTACATTTTGCGGTCTCTCCTGCAGCTCTTCCTCTCTGTCTCTGTCTATCTTCACCCGCTCCCCTTTCCCCGACACCAGAATAATTATACAATATATTTTCTTTTAAAACCTTCGGCCGTTTAATCCGACTTTCTCCTGGTATGTTCGCCCCTGTCCTCTAAAACGGACTGCTGTCGTCTATGACCGCGCGCAATGTTAGTTCTCCGGAAGGCCTTGTCTAACATTCTTGTTTTCTTCAGGATTTCACCAAAACACGTTATTTCCTCTCCCAGACTTCCCGTTATCCTTGACCTTCGGCTGCCGACCGTTTCTGGTGACAGACGATCAGCTGCGCTCTAACAAATTAGACACACTGAATGTTTGCTGGTTTAGGAAGCTGATTAAACTCATCGCCAGACAGCCCTCCAGTGTTTCCTGGCTGATGTTTCCCCACCTCCAAAGTTTGGACCAGTTGGATATTTGTAAAATCTTGTTCGCGCTAGTTTATCTTCGAGACATGAAACTTAGTGAGCAGATTCAAACACATCTTGCAGGCAACCGACGGTCAATGATTGGAGATTCGTTACAGTCGACTTTTATTGCGAAGATGGCACTGTATGAATAAATAAATCGGAGAGAAGAGAGATGGAGAGTTGCCTAACCTTTGTCACGACTCTCGAGTGTTCCCTGTCTACCCCTCCACCTAACTAGACATTCAGGGAGGTATTAACAAGCTTACCTACCCGCCTGCCTGCCTGGTCTAGGAGAGAGAGAGAGAGAGAGAGAGAGAGAGAGAGAGAGAGAGAGAGAGAGAGAGAGAGAGAGAGAGAGATGGGGGTATTAACTGATTAAGTGCCATGGGATGGTAAATAATCTTATTCAAACTTCCCGTAACTGCCATGGGCTTATAAATCTATTATAGTTAAAATATTAATACAGTAGTTTTCCCTTTATTTGCATATCTTTTTTTACATGACATAGCAGTCAACGCCAGCATTTCTGCCTCTGTAATCTCTTGGCAAGTTTACATTCAGTAGTTTGCTATTGCTTTCTGATCGACCGGCACCGATACTAACGCAACGCGGTCTGCTGCCAAATCGCCCACAGCTGTGTTTCGAACGCGGGTAAACGGGATTAAGAACAGCGTCCGTAAGCTTTTCGCCATGGAGGCTCCCTTTATAATCCCCTTAAATTTTATAAATAACACATGTCAGCTACCATATTAACAATTTTTAAGTCATAAATGTGACACACCCCTACTTCCAATTTCCCGCCATCCAGTTTTATTTGGTCGAAACCTAATTCTTGTTTCTGCACTGAACCTATTGGCGGGAACCTTGCTGTGGGTATATCCTGTGCTAAGACCATCACATTATTTTCTCGGCTTGCGCGGAGGGATAGGTGGCCAGTCTTTCTCGAGTGCTGGGGGTCCCGGGTTCAAGCCCCGGTGAGGGCCGGAATTTTTTTTGCGTGGACTTTAGTAACAATTTCCCCTGGTCTCTGGGTAGTGAGATCGGACGCTCGTGTGTATTGTTGCGCACGTAAACAATCCATTTGCAGTTGGAAATCGAAAAAGAATAGCCTAACGGCGCTACCCAGACAAAGTTTCGAGTTAAAAATCTACCAAAAATATTTCAGGATCCTCGCCGGTGCTACGGAGTTCGTACATTGAGCTGAGATTCTCCGGACTCAGGCTTGAGTTAGGAGTAGAACGGAGCACTTATGGGTAACACCCGTGTGCCGTGATGTTGATCCGTCGACTAAAACTTAAAAAAAACATCTCTCGGGTAGCGTTCGGCGAGTGCAGGTTTCGAACCCTCGTCCCACCGCGCTCCTGTCACTCTAAGCGTAACGTCCTAGCCATTACTTCAACGCGCCCGCTTGTAACAAGTTTTAATTTCTATCGCTCCTGACTTCCAGGTCTCACTCTCAGCCGTGTATGAAATAACCATAATTCAAATATAAGTGCGAATAACCGGGCCTGGGCTTTCAGCCGGTGCGCCGGGAGAACACACTTGTCAAGATTATATCCACATGATGTGTGTGCCCGTGAATAAAATGTGGTCGGCGCACGAGCCACGTAGACGATATTCCTCGCATAAGTGCAATAGCTTATCTTTTATGTTGCTACAGTACATGAAGTGAGGTAGCCGCGGTAGCCCAGTGGCTAGCATACTTGCTTACCGGCCCTGTAGTCATGCGTTCGAATCCCCATCGAGGCAGGTTTTAAAAATAAATAAATTGACCTGAGCTGCAATATCCACCCAACATAAACTGGGTACCTGGAAATGAGCTTGGAAGTAAAGACAGACAAGTAAATATAAAGTGAACCGCCTGACGTAAACACTGACTGCTGTGTGAAGCCTTTGTTGCTTGGGTAATTTGTTCTCTGTTTATTGTGAAATATGTTACTATGGGAAGGAGTCCACTGAAATGTACCACCCTAAATTTAATATATGTGTCTTTAAGTGCTTCTGTCACTGCGTTATTTCTTCTTCGTCTGCCTTTATCTCCTAGTGCAATAACAACCAACCAGTGCCAATTCCCACCCACCCCCTCTAAATATTTTCGTCTCCTTCAGCTCTTTCCATGTCGTTCTCATAGTATTTAATTCTCTTCTTCCTGTGGGGTCTTCCTCTATTTATTTTGACCTGTGGGTTCCAGGGGAAGGGCTTTCTAATTATGCTGTTAGCAGGTTTTCTCAGTGTGTGCCCTATCAAGCGTCAGTGTCTTTGCTTCACTTGTTTATTCACAGGGATTTGTTTAGTTCGTTTGATCGCTAAATTCCGTTGCTGCGAAAATCGCATGGTCCAGATATGTGGAATTGGCGTTCTTTTTGACATATTATTATTATTATTATTATTATTATTATTATTATTATTATTATTATTATTACTGACGTCGCTGCCATAGTGGACACTTTTTGTTTGAAGGTGCAAGTTGTCTGAGGATGCTGGATGGATATTGACGGTAATATTGTCAATAGTACTGACCCAGAAACCAGAGAATGAAATCTGTGCAGATGTATGAACACCTATGCCTGTTGGTAAGGCACATGATGATGATGATAATGGTGTGACCTCATTACTGGCTCTTGCTGTCTCCCGCGAGTACCAATCACAGCCGGACACTTGATTTCTATGCCCTGGCCATGCGGGAGCGAGGGGCAATGAACAGACTGATAGGCAGGCAGGGAATGCGCCTCTTGGTGGTAGATTACGTATGAACAAGAGAGAAGTGGTCGATCGCCTGTGGGACTAGGTGGAAAAGTCGGGGCAACAGACTGAGAACTCGTATGTGAATAGAATGCGATTGCGGGGTATCGGCGGGGGTTCTGCAAGAATCTCAAAACGAGGAAAAACCCGAAGAAGTAGTGTGGCTCTTCGCTGACCGTTGAACGAGGGGACGGAGCGCGTATGGGAATGTCCTGAATGCAGTGATGTCGGTTCTTGGCTCAACTCAACAGCTCAACGTTATTTCTTATGTCAGTTGCGCAAAGGATCTCTCGGGGATTGGAACATATTTGGAATGTGTTCGGAATGCAAATGCAAAAAAAAAATAAAATATTTGGCATTGTAAAAATAGCGGCACGCATAGAAATCCACTAGCAGGGATTGGCAGACAGTCAAAGCTACACATAACCTAGCTGCCTATTTGGACGCAGTCTTTTTTTATGACAGCTGTTGTAAGGCTACTATTGAACTCTGGTCTATATTTGTATACAACTACGATTGCCAGTTATGGCCACACGGTATATGGCTTCACAGAATCCAATGTTTATCTTAGCCTGGTATTCACGGTGGGGTTTATTTATACTTCGGTGTTGTCATTCATAGCAGATGTGCTCTAGTGACGAGAACACGAGACCTTCGTTTCACCAGATTACGCTTTCGTGGACAGAGTGTGTTTACAATGAAAGCGCAATTTATTACAAAATAAAGACATCTTTGGAATGAAGATTGAAAAGTTTCGATTATTTACCGTACGACTGACTGACTTATGCCAAGAGTGCTGAATTATCAGGCAAGTTATTGGTGTTGGGGTTCAGGCTTGTGTAGGCAGGTCTGAAGAAATATGCTAAGGGCCGATGGGGGTGATATGAAATTATTTCGTTGCACTGTTTCGTCAAGCCTGTGGCTAAGTACATCCGACTTAAACATATTTTACGATTTGCTTTCCGTAGACGTTGTTCTCTTCGTCTGGTTACTGTCCCGACTTGTCCGACATGGGAGTGAAGGCTCCACTAGTAGCTGCGGTACCGTCAGCATAGCTCTTGGGGTCATTGAAAAAGACAGGCCCCTCTACATCAACAAGGTGGAGACACATCAGAGGGAGGTGGAGACATATCAGAAGGAAATTGGGTGATATGATCCGACGATTTCAGCATCTGTCATAGGACTACTAATAGGGTAGTGGTCTTCTTCTTCTTCTTCTTCTTCTTCTTCTTCTTCTTCTTCTTCTTCTTCTTCTTCTTCTTCTTCTTCTTCTTCTTCTTCTTCTTCTTCTTCTTCTTCTTCGTCGTCAGGAAATGGGTGATATGATCCGACGATTTCAGCATCTGTCATAGGATAGTGGTGATGAAAGTCTTCTTCTTCTTCTTCTTCTTCTTCTTCTTCTTCTTCTTCTTCTTCTTCTTCTTCTTCTTCTTCTTCTTCTTCTTCTTCTTCTTCTTCTTCGTCAGGAAGTGGGTGATATGATCCGACGATTTCAGCATCTGTCATAGGACTACTAGCAGGATAGTGGTGATGAAAGTCTTCTTCTTCTTCTTCTTCTTCTTCTTCTTCTTCTTCTTCTTCTTCTTCTTCTTCTTCTCCTTCTTCTTCTTCTTCTTCTTCTTCTTCTTCTTCTTCTTCTTCTTCTTCTTCTTCTTCTTCTTCTTCTTCTTCTTCTTCTTCTTCTTCTAAGCAACTCATTCACGCCGCGGTAGCGCATTGCCTCGTACACTTTCTTGCTGGCCCTGTGGGTATGGGTTCAAATTCGCATCGATACCAAGTTTTAGAATTGGCTCGGTCTCCCAGGTCGACTCCGTCTTAAATTGGTACGGGGCAATGTTATGGGAAGTAAACGCGGTCCGGGTTTACATTGTCCACAAGACCAACTAAGTGACTATTTGGTCTACAAATATGGGGCTAGCTGCAAATGCCTAATAGCCCAAAGCCGTTCAAAAGGGCCCTCTACTTAACAACAGTCAAGTCGTCATGGCGTTGTCTGGCCCAACCACTGGCGAATATTTACCGCATACCTCATGCCAGGGGCCGGCGTCTGTGACTTAGGGATAGTGAACGCATTGTCACAATGCCGACCATGCCGGGTTCTAAATCAGCTGCAGGCGACTGGGGAGCAAACCGCCATGAGTTGATTTTCATAATGGTATAGGCGTTGGTCGTTCAGAAAGTAACGACAGGCTGCTGATCGTGAAATTGCCTTAAAACAAAATCCAAAACAAACAAATGCAGGGGTTGATTGCGACGTCCTGTATAGGTAATGCAATTGGCTTTTTAACATATTCCAGGGATGCTGAACTGTCAGGCACTGAAAGGATGTGCTTTGACGGTAACGGGTGAAATACTCAGTTGCTGCGGTTCGAAATCCAAAAGGGTTGGTAGAATAGTCCGCCGACCGGACTAAATTTCGCAATGAGAAACATCTGCCAAATATATTTACAGCATGGTTGATTCTGGTACACACACATTTCATTTCTCGCCGTGCACTAGGCTGAGATTATCGTTGTGGAATCAATGGGCATAGACTGGAGCACGCAGCGGGATGTCTGTGTTATATGGAAGTGATCCTTAACCAAACACAAGTTTACGCGCTGTCGCATTTATTTCAGTTGATACGAACTATCCCCACATGCTGAGTGTGCCTTTCATTCACGCTATGTCAAGATAAACACTCGATGGGTATGTGGTCAGTATCACACCGACATGATCCCAGGCCATGTGTCACAAACATATCCCGCCCCGACAGTGAATTAAACCCAGGACCACTGTGTGAGCGCTCTAACCACTAGGCTAGCGCAGCTTTCATACGTGTTCAGCTCAGCAACGACCCCCAAACCAGGCAGTCTAATAGTTATATAGACTCGACAAAAACACACAAAGCCTGGATTCTTGGAACGTGCTGTCCTTGCCCTGATTTGGTTATAGCTAAGACAAGTTAGTTGCGTGTGCGATTTTCTTTATATGAGTTTATCTCTCTTTGCATGTGATTATTTCTCTGTGGCTGAAGCTTTACTGCCGTTGTCGTCAGCTGTGGGTATGACCGATGCGGTGTACATCTTATTGCTTTATACCCACCCTCCTTTCCGTTAGTGAGTAACCTGCCACCGTCTTGTGTGTGTGCCCTGCTTCTTGTGTGTAGTCCTTAGTTTTCCCAGCCTCTTGTGTTCTTCCTCATTATTCTGACTTGCTTGTAATTGGTTTCTCGTAGTTCCTCCTTGCGTTTCAATAACTGGCAGGCATGCCCTATGTTTTATTTATAGATTCCCTTTGGTTCAGCTTCAAGTTTCTCGGTAGCATTTGATACATTTTGGTTCTGTCTTTGCTTTTGTGGCATATTGCTGGCTTCTGTGTGTGAATGTTTGGATCGTATCCACATCGTTCTTTGATTTGTGCAATAGCGGGCTACTTCTTGCTGGATGGTGTGATGTATTTCCTTCATCTCTTTCACCATGCTTGGGGTATTGTCAGCGGTACTGCAGGTGCCTGGTTCTTGGTTTTTATTAGTCGGCGTATCTGCGTCCCGGATCTTGCTCATTCTTTCCTTCAGATGTTCTATCTGGCCTTGGAGTTGTATCGTTTCCAATGGTGATGTTTATTCCTGTGGCTGCTTCACTACTCCGTCGCACATCACAGTATGGTTTGTTTGCTGTCACAGCAATTTACATATAGTCTCTGCATCGTTGGAAGTGCGGGAAATCTAGGAATCTGGTTCCGAATGGAGCCGAAACAGTTTTCCATTCCTCGTTTCGTTCTTCTCTGCCATGTAATATTATTGTAAGTTTCCGAAGGCTGTGCAGTCTGGTAAGAGCGCCCCCTCCCTTTTTATTTAAAAAAATATTTTATTTTCTACGAAGATTTATCTCACACTAGCCTCTTACAAAGTGAGTGCACTATACACTGTCCCTACCATGATACTCCTTATCATGCAACTGGTCTCCTTTCCGGGCATCGGGTTTCGAGTCTGTTGGCAACGAAATAACGAAAGTCCGTGGAGGATTAATTACCAGCCTAGGCCCAATCTCAAAGCTTGTATGTGCTGTACGCATCCACGACACGGCTACATCCTAAGATGCATCTCCGCAGATGTGACGTTCCAACATTGCACACCCCACTGGCGTCTGGACTTGGAGAGGCGAAGGAGAGCCCCGCATCACAGGCCCTGTAGGGATGGGACCTTGGTACACGGTGAAGAGTAAAGTCTCTGTGCCGGCCGTGTCCGATATATGCGAGTTTTTTCAGGGCGCAAATAACCCGAACGCCAATGCACTGGACTTTTCTCTTTTTCACCCCGCGTTTCCATCCTGTTTCAGGATATTGCGGTCAACACCAGCATCTTTCAGCTGTATGTTGATTCCTAGGCCTAGATTACGCTCATCAGCACGCCGCGACTTTCTGAGCGACCGGCTCCATACTCTCATAAGTCACTTTTGCGATTCGAACCACTGCTAATTCTCGTCGCGTCACGTTACGAGAGTATTCGGGGTTAGCGGAGAAAGCTGCTAACCTATCGGCCATGGAGCCGACAATGCATTGGACTTAAAGAGTTAAAACTCAAGTCTTCATGAGGATTGGCCAACCAACCAGTCTGTAACTGCACGTGATTCTAACAGCGGTAACTGCAGGCTCGTCAGCAGGCATCCTGACATTGGCGACTAGCGGAACTACATTCTAGATCAGTGGTCCTCAAACAGGGAGAAATCTCCCCCGGATAAAGGGGAATATTAACACTTTCAGGAAGGGGGTGTTTTAACACAGAACCAAAACTGTCTTTCCGTGTTATTCACGATAAGCCATTGCTATCACCCTATCGGGCTATTTTCTTCAGTTTAGGTAATCTCTTAAAGGGCATGGTGGTTTGATACATAATTTTATGTCTGAATTTTAAATACAATTACTGTTAAAGAATAGGGGGGTTATTCCACGGTTTTCAGAATTATATTGGCTATTGGCATTTTAAGTTGCAATATAGGGAGTTTTTAAAATATGTAACCAATGATGACAGGGTAGAGGGCACCCCTTTTCAAAGATGAAGTAAGGTTCCGCTTTCCTTCAGCTTGCCAACGGGGAACCGTTCTGCAAACGGGGGGGGGGGGGGGGGTATTTCCATGTAGTTCTCCCTGCCCCAAGAGCAACGCAAAACTGCGAGCAGGTGGCGGATTGAGCTTGAGAACAGCCTGCATGCAGTTGTTGGTTATGGTATCAAATTCGCGACAGTAGGCGGGGAATAACTTCATAGAGACAGTCTCCCTCCCATATGGTCACTGCCGAGAAAGATAGTAGCTAACCAACCTCTACAAATGCCGAGAAAACTATAGCCAAAAGAAATTATAGGTATAGATAAATGTGAACAAACTGTTATGAGGGGGAAATTTATGCACGGGACAAGTTAAGGATGCTGGGCCCAGACAGAAGGAAACAAAAGGTACAGTAAATATCAATATCAAGTATGCTTGTTGTTTTGTTTTGTTTTTCTTTTCTTCTCTTTTAATAAAACAAATGCACACCCATGCGCGCGCAATATGTGTGTGTGTGTGTGTGTGTGTGAGAGAGAGAGAGAGAGAGAGAGAGAGAGAGAGAGAGAGAGAGAGAGAGAGAGAGAGAGAGAGAGAGAGAGAGATCCCGTAACAGGAAACTGTAATGGGTGTGTAAAGTGTTAGAATCTTCATATTTTTGCAGGCGTGAATGCGCGGAGAAACAGGTGGCTGGTCTTTCCCTCTCTTAGCGGACGACGACGAACGCAGGCGGTGAATCCTTAGTCGACGGCGCTGATGACATTATCAGCGTGATCTCCTAAGGGTTACACCAACGCGCCCGCTTTGTCTCTGTTGTTCCGCGATGAAGACTTTGTTAGAAACGTTCACTTGCATGTCTTTCCTTTCTTTGATCTTCCTAGTTATACTTTGTGTTTGTTTATTTTGGACATCACCCTCGATTGCATTCACCCCCCCCCCCCCCATTTTCGATAATATATTAAATATACAGAACTCGCGGTAAAATAATCGCTATAAATATGTAATATTTAAACAGTTTTGACAGTTGCATGTACTTTACAGAACCCCATTTATTGGCTGTTCATCATTTACTAATCAATTTTAGGCTCATTAGTTTGCCTTTGTTGTCTGACGACCGACGCTCATGTCATCAAAATCAACGCAATATGGCAAGCTTCCGAGTCTTTTGCGCCTGATTTCAAACCCTACGGCCTGGTATGTCGGGAAATTTTGACACTACGTTCATTAAGCGTAAGTCACCGACACCGACACGTACAAATGTAAAGGTAATACAAGATGTGTGGTGTTATGTGGATATTCTTCGAACGTGCCTTTCCAAGACGATTTTAGAAATAATAAAGTGTGACACGGTGGCATGAGACTGTAGTTTGTTTGCCTACCAAGACAGTGGTCCGGTTTTAACTCCCAACAGAGTCAGGATTACTTTTTCCCACCAGTTTGTCCCGGAGGTCGACTCAGCCCAATAAACATGGGTCCCAACAATTATCGGAATTTTCTGGGAGTTATCTGGGACAGAGAGGCGACGAGGAAGGGAATTGCTACCCCCACCTCATATCTTGCGGCCTAAAATATGTGATACTTCAGTACTTTACACCCTAACGACGGTATCAGCTATGGGACTACCGTTACACGAGTGAACGGTTCAGCCAGATTGAGAACCGCTCTTCGTGACCAACGTTCGCGCGCGACCTTGTTTTCCCACACCGGTATGTATGTAATTTATCGCCCGTAGGCGCGCGCCTGTACAGGTGTTGCTATTCAACTGTGAAGGGTAAAGGAGAACTCATGTCTGCCGTTGGGGCGTACAATGTGAGGTCTTCATGGATGCTAGGCCATGACGGCTTGAGACGGTGAGTGACCAGTTCCCTTCCTCCTCACCATCCTACTCGGTGAGTTTTCAGAAAATTATGAAAAGCGCCCAGTGCTCACTTTGCGATGTTGGGTCGACCTGGAGATGTGGTTCCTGAGACGAATGTTGGGAACACCGTGGACTGCCAGACTAACTAATAACGGTTACCGGGAAGAGGTTAATGCAAGTGGAGCTTTATATACAGCTATATGAAAGGAGACAGAAAGCATTCTTTGCACATGTGATGAGAAGAAAGGCATTTGCTTGCTTGCTTGCTTGCTTGTGTTCATTGGCTTGAGCTCCAACGCGAAGTCCTGTATGTCGGATGAAGGCATCCTGTTGTCCAACATCAGTGTGATGTCATACAGGACCTGAGGTTTGCGTGAGTATCCGTTGTCCCATGTCTGGCTTATTGGTGTGCATCGGAGGAATCGGCGATCCTACTGACTTTAGCCAGGACCCCGAAGGGACTTGTTGCCCAGGATGCTCGATGAGGACGCGTCAATAGGTCTTGGCCAGTATATAACCCGGCCCTGGTGCCTTGGAAACACCTCTGCATCCCGGAAAGGCATTTGAAACCATCGTGACGACCGGAAACATCAGTGGGAAAAGAGACAGAGGCAGACCGAGAGAATTGTTGCTGGATCGACTGAGCCGGTGGCATACAGGAATATCATCAGTAGAGTTGATCCAGAACACCAGGGCCCGAGATCTGTGGAGAGACATGAACGCCGACGCCAGTTGATAGGGAACATGATGATGGTGGTGGGTCGACCCACAGCTGGATTGTTAGGAAAACAGATTCCGTCACTGGCGAGGATTGAATCCGGGTTACTGTACTGGTTGATTAACCGTTATGCCACCACTGTTCGTTATTCGACCTTGGACACTAATAGAAACGCACGTGACTTGCCGAGGAAACCTTGAGGTCATTGAAATAGCATGAAAAACTAATTCACGGGTACCTGTCTACTCAGTCATGTGTTCGTTCGCCTTGTAGCGGTATATCAGCTTGCGTATTCCAGTGGTTCAAGTGCTATGCCGACGGCAGCGCAGCGACTGGTAGGGTCTCCCATGTCGGAAGTGTATCAGTCGAAGTGATACACCAGTGGTTCTCAACCTTTTTTGGCCCATGCCCCCCTTTACCATATGTTCAGAACGTCCCCCCCCCCCCCCCTTTCGAATTTCCTCCCTATAAACATTTCTCCCTTACACAGTATACATAAAAATGGAAGCTCAATTCTAGTACAAGTCTAGACATCTACATAAAACGTGATTTGTGGGTCTACTTACGTTATAAAACGAATTTCATTAGGGCGAGAAGTACAGAACCGTAAAATTTAGAGGGAAAAAAAATAAAGTAACTGGTTCTTGTATTAATGCGATATTGAAATAATCTTAATTCTCCACCACCCCTCTCAGGGATAGGAAAACATCTTATTCAAGACTAGTGATGTTGTGAGATGGCGAGCCATGACCACCCACACATATCGGCATAAACACATGATGATGATTGCTTCAGCGTGTGTCGATCAGTGTCTGCTAATTTCTATTTATTTCATGATAATAAAAGCAGTTAAGAAATGTCATTCATGCGTTTTGCAGACATATAGTCCCCTGTCGTGCCTAATAATTCACGTTGAGAATCCGCTGCGTTTTACATCCCTCAAGTTACAAACATTCTGGTAGAGAACAAAACTGTGTTCAAAGGACGCGCAGCGAAGGAGATCTTGCATGATTAACCGTATCTACACAGCGCGTGGGCCTATAGCAATTCGCGCTGTGATCATCCCCCCTTTGTGAGTCACGGTGATTTCTGTAGGAAATCCCCATCTCAGTTTTATTTATATCACAAAGAGGGGGAATCTCCATCAGATTGTGTTTGGTAAACAAGTTAGCTTTAACCTCTATCTAAGTCTAATATAACTTCGCGGAGTTGAGGGGGTGGAGTGGGGGGCCTAAGGAAAAGAGAGAGGTGAGAGAGAGAGAGAGAGAGAGAGAGAGAGAGAGAGAGAGAGAGAGAGAGAGAGAGAGAGAGAGAGAGAGAGAGAGAGAAGGGGGGGGGGGATAAATAAAGTAGAATTAAGCGCGCCCAGCGTGTTACCTGCTAGACTCTTAATGGAAGCAAAGAATAGATGTCTTAAGTGGCGACTAAGGACGTTTCCACTCGAATGTTACAAAAAGTAATACATTGTAACCTAACATTTTTGTCCTGATAGATGAGAATGTAGGGCTTGGTTTCGGCCGACTTCCCCATTTCGAAAAAAAAAAAAAAAAAACGATACAAATGTAGTTGCAAAAGTGTAAAGACAAAAAAAAAAAAAAAAATAACCAAGCCAACCAAAATGAATGGTGGGACTCTTATAGAGGAGTCCTGTTCATGACGCGATGTGGAGAAAGCCCGAGGAGTCCGGGTCGCAGTTATGCGTTTTGTCATCTAAGGAAATTCTAGAATTGGTTCCTAGAATGTTAGAACTGTGTATGAACTGGCAAAGAAAGCACAAATGTTGAGATTAACTAGTATTAGATTATTATTATTATTATTATTATTATTATTATTATTATGATGATGATGATGATGATGATGATGATGATGATGATGATGATGTGGGATTAAGCGAAGGAAGGTGGAACGAAGCTGGTAAAAAGTTTCTAAGCACAAATGAAACGGTGTTGTTATTAGGTCATATGGTGGAAAATTACCCCACAATAAAGTGACCCTAATGCTATCTAAACAGACAAAAAATTAATGGATGTTTATAATTTATTACCTATGTTAGTCATTGTCCATATTTCTGATTCATACTGTGTGTCCGCATTAAGCCATTATTGGGAAAATCAGTCTACACAATATACGGGTTTCACTTGCTTCTTTAAGAACTAGTTCATATGACTTTCTTTCTCTGTTCGTCATTCTTTGAAGTTTAAGCAGTTTAGATTCTATATAACACTTTAGCATTCTCTCTCACTGCAGTCGACTTTATTCATTGGTGCTTTTTTTTAAAAACCATTGATGCAACATGTTATTGTTACCATGGCGATTCTTTTTAGAATCCCAGCTTGGCACCTTTCTTCCAGATGTGACCCACTTTATCCTGTTTGCAACTGTATATGTTACTGTCCTTTTTGTTACGTCAGCTCCGCCAGCCCCAGGCGATTACTTCCAGCCCCATACAATTACTGCAGCTTCAGACAATTACTGTAGCTTCAGACAATTACTGCAGCTTCAGACAATTACTACCACCGTCCACACACTTATTGCTTAAACTCCCACGATCCAGACTATCACTTTAAGTCACAACTAACTTGATACAGCAAGAGTTAAGTGATGCGTCCAGTAAGCTGGTAGGTTGACGCTCGCAGGTTTTCCCCAGCCTCCTGGGTTGCCAGTTACACCCGTGGGCCAGACGCTACACGCGCTACTCTTACCTTCACCGCAGTCGTCTCTCTGCCAGCCAGTGCGTGCACGAGCACGCACGCGCGCTGCACCTGGATATTAGCGCCTTCGTCAGCGTGAGTCAGTGTGAGGGGAAACCCAGCTTACTGGTCTCCACACCTGGCGCTGTCGGGTTAAAAATAGCAACGGAGAACTCACCACACTGCCATCTGCCTCCCACCTCTGAGTAAATGGCGGTGATAAATATACATCAGTGCTCGCTAGAAGATCCCTCCCTCCTTCCCCGTCCCCTACAGCATTAATATACGGTTACTCACCAACCGTATGCATAATTACGTGTTGCAAAACTTCGGTGAATTCCCTCTTTCTCTCTCTCCCTCCCTCTACTCAACGGGCGGAGGGTTAATATATTCCCACGTTACAATATAAAACATATGGACTAACTGAATCCCATGCTGTCAAATTCATTTTGGTTGAAACAGAAAGGGGCTCTTTTGTTTGTCTATTTCGGAAAGTCTGCAGAAAGTTTTGGTGTCCTGTCTCCGGCATTTTTTCGTCCATCATGGTTGTGCTGACGGGGCCATATTATTTCGTCACTTTTGTTAACTTTGGGATTCAAGTAAGTGAATGTTTCTCACAAGTTGTATCAGTTAAGGCCATTTTGGCAATGTGAAGTCTGCTGACGTTGGATTAAGTGGATGTTTCACTCCTTGTTTAGTTAAGTGGTTGGTGACATAGCACTTTGTGCGCTTGCCCGACACTGCAGTGATCCGGATCAATCCACAGCTGAGGTGGGATATTTTCCGATCAGTGCGGCTTCAGGGGTCGACTCAACCTAATAAAACTAGCTGACATGCAATTTTTAGAATTGTCTTAAAATTATCTGGAAAGGACAGGCCACGAGAAAGTGAACTGGGCACCCCACCTCATTGTGTAGAAAACTTGAACAATCATGAGCAAGCATTCAACCGGTTTGGCTTGAACTGGTTTAGGACATGGACTCTATTGGGAGATAACAAGCATGGGTAGAAGATAACGTCATAATTTGGGTCTCGGACTTTAAATAAAACAGGAACACATTGTGCACACGGGACCACCAATGGCATATCATATTCTTTGAATAATATCTGTATACATAGTTTTATAAGTTGTTTGTACAATTAATATGTTCATATTATGTTTTTTATTTTTTGGTTATTAACTAGTACATATCCTATATGCGCGTTAATTTTGATGATATCCCCTCACTGCTTCTACACTTACATCGATGTAAAGTGTTCTCATCCTATCATCTATCTTAGAAAAAGTTAGTTGCATATCCTTTACAGGCCGGCACAGTCAACCCACGCATGTTTGGTCTGTTTTGTGATTTCTTGGCAAGTTTGCGTTTAGTAGTTTGACATAGCTTTCTGAACGACCGGCACTCATACATACCATTGTATAAAAATCAACTCAAGGTGGTCTGCTGCCAAATCACTCGTAGCTGTGTTTCCACTGCGGGATTATGAAGTGCGTCCGGAACTCCTTTGTCACAGAGCCGGCCTACCTTCGAAGACATCTTAATAAACCTGAAATGTCATCTCCTCGTGCCGTGCCGGACTGCCAGGCAACTATGTTTCTTAACTGTCTGTCTTCTGTGTTCTCTATAAGTCCGGCTGCTGGACGTCTTCTGTGTGTTTTTTTCAACCCATCCCATATGTTCTTCCTCTCCCATTCCTGAATTTAATACCATAAACCAGACTGGTTGACACAGGTTCTTCAGACCCTGTGTTGTCACAGCGTTCTTACACACACCCTATGTTGTCACAACGGTCTCTCTCTCTCTCTCTTCACTTTCTCTCTCTCTCTCTTCTCTCTCTCTCTCTCTCTCTCTCTCTCTCTCTCTCTCTCTCTCTTTCTCTCACTATGTTGCCGCAACATTCACACACACCCTATGTTGTCACAACGTTCTCACGCACTCTATGTTGTCACAACGTTCACACACACACACACACACACACACACGCACACTATATGTTGTCACAATGTTTATACACACTCTATGTTATCACAACTTTCACACACACACATACACACCATATGTTACAACGTTCACACACACACACTCTATGTTGTCACAACGTTCACACACACACACACACACACACTATATGTTGTCACAACGTTCACACACACACACTATATGTTGTCACAACGTTCATACACACAAACACACACACACACTATATGTTGTCACAACGTTCTCACATGCCATATGTTGTCACAACCCCCTCACACACCCTATATTGTCACAACCCTCCGCACACCCTATATTGTCACAACTTTTTCGCACATCCTATACAGTAAAACGGGCAGTATATAACACCCCAAAACTCGTTTTCTGACTTCCAAGAATAGGGATCTTCTGTTAACGGAGAATGTCCGTCGCCCAACGGATTATGCCTGTGCTTGGATGATTCTACAACTTATCTCCGTGTTGCATTTGTAATAAGCAAAACGAAACAAAAACGCCGTCATGCACGAGAATACATCAATAGGCAGCAGTAATTTATTACACTTTATGGATCCGCACCCCGTGTGTTTCTTTCCTCGTACGCTTGTTTGCAAATAATCAATATCCACACATCATTGTGCTGTACAGGCCGTCGGTATGTCTGGAGCAAGGCGCAGCTGGAGAACTACTTGCTTGATGTCCGTGTCTTTTCTTCGTGTTCGCTGCTTTAGTAAGAATGTTTGCATCGGTTTCGTCACATGTGGAAAGGAAGATACGTTAGATTAATTTGTGTGCTGACATTGCATTTTGTGACATATCGAAGTCAGGGCATAGTAATTGAGTCTTGATACTGTCTTCAATGCATTTGGTGGATGATTTCTGTACAACGAAAAGTACACAGCTCAACGACAAGTCTTATTGTGGAATTATTTTCAGGTTGATTCCCGATACATTATTTCTCACACTCTTCGCCCTTGTTCTAAGTAGCGGAATGCAAAGTACGGGATCCCGCACGGCGCCACCAGGTCAATTTGATATACGGGGTGACTTAACGGAACATGATGGGTGTTGTGGTCATTATCAAACGGGTCGCCTTTACTTCCCAGGAAATTTCCTTATTCCTTATTGAGACTGGGTTCGAAAGTAGCGGAATATACACGCGTTGTTTAGTTGATCCGTGCCTCCATACAGTGTCTTGGTAATTAATAGCAGGGTATGGTTGGTTGGTTGATCGGAAGATTTGCGTTCAGACTCGCGGGATTTTAACTGCAGAGTCCCATTCACTGACGTTCTAGTCACGTGATCCATCAAATGGGCTAGTGAGGCTTGTCTCCCTACTCACGCCGAATTACAGGGGGTTCGTTAAGTCTCACTACACTTTGTATGTAGGACACATTAAAAAAAATGAATTACATGGCGTTTTAAAAATATGTGTTCCACAGTCCATCGTGAAGCAAATGGCTGTCGTCTGCTGGAGTAATTCTTTGCACCCCAAACAGAATGGGTTATAAACGGAAGAAAGAGTTTTTTTTTTTCTATTCAAATTTGTTCTACATACGAAGTGTAGTGAGACTTTACAAACACCCTGTACCAGCTCCACGGGAACTGTTTCGCAGACCTCTCCTGTCCCTCTCTGAACCCAGGAACCAACCGGGTTTGCGTGATCTCTAGCAGTATAAACGCGAGGCCACGTGGTCTCTAGTAGTATAAACGCGAGGCCACGTAGTCTCTAGTAGTATAAACGCGAGGCCACGTGGTCTCTAGTAGTATAAACTCCACCGTGGGGCAGGAATAACACAAATCAGTACCGTCTTTGGTCAGAGTCCTCTTCACAGTAACAACCGATTTGTGGCTGACTCGGCCTTGCGATGGTCCCTAATATAACTTCTCTTCTCAGGTTGAACGTGGTAGGCGTCATGGTAGAATGGAAGCACAACAGGAAGCTTCAGATTGTCAGAAGGGTTCCCCCCTTTCCCCCTCCCCCCTTTTCCCCCTCTCTCTACGAGTGTTGGTCGATCCCTGGGCCACGTGGTCACCGCCGAAATGAAATCCTACCCGTGGTTTCAGCCCAGAGTCAATGGGCAACGGACTTGTGAACTAGTCCTAGTCCTTGGGCTACCACGGGGGCATCATGAAAGTGGCGAATGTGCATTTTATTTTGTCCTTTATTTAAGGCTTTCCTTCAAATCTGAAGTGTCAAGGTACATTGCTGCAGCGGTTTTTCCAACCCCTGCGCCATGTCGGCTTGTGGAGCCATAACTGACAGCTAGATGCTCCGAGAGTAGATGTTGATCTCCCACCCCCCCCCCCCCTCTCCTCCCACCCCCATTGGAAGCTGTAAATTTAAAACTACATTATCGCTGCCATTTTCTTTAGTACAGTATGGTTTTTCAAAGCACGCCTTGTATATTTATTTTCTTGTATGTTAAGTTTTTATACAGATTGTCCAATTGTAGTTTTTTAACATTACATTTAACCAAATTATTCCAAAACTCTTATGTTCAGAACAGTTAATCTAAATGTCGAAGCGTCGCTAGAAGAATGTATGGTGCACGGGGTTGGTCAGTAGAGCCTGAGACTCGGTAAGCTGCGTGGCCTATGATAATTTGCATGCAGTAAAAAAAAAAAGGCTGAAAAAAAAAGGATAATGCATACAGATAAAAGTACTATGGAGAAAGAAATATATGTTAATGAGGAAAAATTCGCGGTGGTGGAACATTTCGAATATCTTAGACCATTGATTATCAACACTGGAGACAATGGAAGAAATAAAAGACGAATATCTTTTGCTCTTCAAAGACTAAAACAACTGAATAAATTGTGGAGTGGGACAGATAGAACTACAGACATTAGATTGTTAAGAGCATGCATCGTTCCCATTGCAGCAAACGCCTGTGAGACCTGGACACTTACTAAACAAGCTGAACAGTGCATACATGCCTTTTAATATAAATGTTATAGACGATTTCTAAGAATATCTTGGATAAAGAAAAGAACAAATGCTTACATACGCCAAGAGCTGAATATTGAAGAAGATTGCCTATTAAAGACGATAAAACAGAGAAAATTGAAATATTTTGGTCACTTGAAACGTCACGAATGTTTGGAGAGAACAATAATGGAGGGGTATATGCCTGGGAAGAGGGGAAGAGGCAGGCCAAAGAGAAGATGGGCGCAGGATGTGGCGGATGATCTCCAGATGGTGTATCCGACGGGGAAATCTTGCTTACGATCGAGAAGTTTTCCCAGAAGGTTGTTATGGGAGCGAGGTTCTGCAAAGGACATGCTGCTGAATGAATGAATGAATTAAGGCTGAGGACACGACCTATGAGTATTTGCATACGATTTTATGCATACGGTTTTAACGATGATTATACGAACTATGATAATTTAAATTTGCATATGACATTAGTACACAGCACAGCCATGTACATCGCCTGGGTGAACGGTGAACATGCATACAATATTAACACGTGATCTGGGAGGAAGGTTAAAGGCCAGGAGATTTCATGGCACTGGGTGTTATCGCATCTGACTCGGTTTCTGGTCGCAGAACGGCACGCCTCCTGTCGAGAGCACCGCACACAGTACGGACTCCGTGCCCCCTCTCTCTGTCTCGCATCTGTCGGCCTCCTCTCTCTCTCCCATACCCCTTCTCCGGGTCTCCTGCAGTCGTGGTCTGAACACCGCAGCTCGAAAACAAACTTACGATTGTTATAGCCCAAGGCAGACGTGCTGACCAATTCACCACGGATGGCACGCCCTCCGCAACAGGGAGAACTTGTATACAACATTAACGGATTCAGCGCCCAACAAAAAGTAGGTTTGGACCAAACAAAAAATGGATGACGGAAAATGGGAAGTAGGGGTGTCTCACAGTTATGACCTAAAAGTTGATAATATGGTAGCCGACATGTTGTATTATATATCAGACTAGCTGACCCGGCACGGCTTCGCCCAGACCCTGGAGGGGATCTATCTATCTATCAGTCTGTCTGTCTGCTTGTTTGTCTGTCTGTCTGGCTGACCCGGCCCGGCTTCACCCAGTCCCTGGTGGGGAGCATCTCATTTAATTCATATAAGTAGTCATATAAGCTCTCCCGTTCCCGACTATCTGTCTGTCTGTCTATCTGTCTGTCTGTCTGTCTGACCCGGCCCGGCTTCACCCAGTCCCTGGTGGGGAGCATCTCATTTAATTCATATACGTAGTCATATAAGCTCTCCCGTTCCCGACTATCTGTTTGTCTGTCTATGTCTGTCTGTCCCGGCCCGGCTTCACCCAGTCCCTGGTGGGGAGCATCTCATTTAATTCATATACGTAGTCATATAAGCTCTCCCGTTCCCGACTGTCTGTCTGTCTATCTGTCTGACCCGGCCCGGCTTCACCCAGTCCCTGGTGGGGAGCATGTCATTTAATTCATATAAGTAGTCAAATAAGCTTCCGTTCCCGACTATCTGTCTGTCTGTCTATCTATCTGACCCGGCGTGGTTTCGCCCAGCTCCTGGCGCACAGTAACTTAAAAGAATGTCCTTCCACACACCATTCATTATTTTTAATGAAAACTGTTTTTAATCACCGACATGACAGTTGATAAGTTCTTTAAGCAGAAAAGATGGGTTACAATGTTATGCATTATGCATTATTTTTATGAAAACTTTGAAAATGCCTTAAAGATTATATCATTATTTATTATAACGCATATGCCTGAAAATAACTATAGACAAAGAGTTTAACAATAGTGCAAGTAAGTCCAACAATATGACTATAAAGTATATAGAAATGTTATTAAAAGTTATGCCCCTTGAAATAACTTTTCTAGAGTGAAGTCCCCCTGATATATAGAAATTATATAATGAAAATGAAAAAGTAAATGTTATTAAATAAGTAGAAGATTTTACACTAAGAAACTATTATAGTCGGTTGCACAGGAATGAAAGAAAGACGTGTAGAAAATTTCATCTCAATCGGATGTACCGTTATCGAACGCATCCAATACATAGCTGACCACAAACACACAAAACAACATACACTCTGTTTTATAGATATAGATTAAGGGGTTGCATAAGGAAACTACAATATGTAAGCCCATGGCAGATACGGGAAGTCGCTTAAGACGATTAGTCATCCCATGGCATTTAATCAGTGAACACACCAGCACATGGTACATGTAGAACAGTCCAAAAGCAGAACATTGCACTCAACCAGCGGCGGACGGGTCAGGGTGTAAGCTGGCCCGATGACTAGTGCTGATGAAGTGAGTCCCCTTAAATGTTAGACAACATGTTAAAAACATTAATGATCTGTTATAATATCTTTGTGTCCTGGCAACCCATATTTTTAGACGCAGTCCGCCACTGTATAGAAGAACTTCAGCACACGCGTGCAGGCGCATTCATGCAACTGACGTCATCAACTCGTGTCGTGCGGCCTTTTGTTATTGCCAGCCAAGCGTCAACACCAGCGTGCGGCCACATACAAGGCACTGACAGTCTTTGAAATAATGCAGAAGAGACCCGGGGCATTTTTGTGGAAATCTTGGCTTCAGGTCTTCGCCAGTTTGGTCTTTTTCTGTGACATCTCATGTTGTAACTTGTGTTGACAACAATATCGCCTGTTTGTCTTGCTGTTACATCTCATGTTCATACAACATCACATGTTGTGTCTTACATCTCATGTTCATACATGTATTGGCAGAATCACGAAGTCTGTGCACTACTTGTTTTGACAATTCAATCTAATAGTAAATTTTCCAGAGGGACTGATAATGTTCTCTCTCTCCCCCCTCCTCCTCCACCCCCCCCCCCCCCCGTTTCAGATATTTCATTGTCGGTCTACAGACACAACCCAGGGCCCAGAGAGATTGGTTATGTTTCCCCCAACTGTTTCAGATATTTTATTGTCTGTCTACAGCAGTGGTTCTCAACCTTTTTTTGGCCCATGCACCCCTTCACCATATGTTCAGAATAGCATTCCCCCCTTTCATATTTCTTCCCTATAAATCCCTCCCCCACTCCTACACAGTATACGTAAAAATGGAAGCTAACTTTAATAACACATACTAGAACAAGTCTAGACGTCTACATAAAACGTGATTTGCGGGTCTACTTACGTTATAAAACGAATTTCAGAAGGGTGAGAAGTACAGAACCGTAAAGTATGGAGGGAAAAACAATATCAAGTAATCGGTTCTTGTATTAACGCGATCTTGAAATAATCTTAATTCCTCCACTGGAAACCCTAAATTCCCCCATGGGGGAGGGGGGTGGGGTGGGATTCCCCATGGGTTAATAACCACCGGTCTACAGACATAACCCAGGGCCCAGAGAGATTGGTTATGTGTCCCCCACGGTTTTGAGATATTTCATTGTCTGTCTACAGACACAACCCAGGGCCCGGAGAGAATGGTAATGTTTTCCCCCCACGGATTTAAGATATTTCATTGTCTGTCTACAGGCCTAGCCCAGGGCCCGGAGAGATTGGTAATGTTTCTCCCACGGGTTTCAGATATTTCATTCTGTTTACAGACCCAGACTACAGGAGACAAATGAAAATCGTAAATTGATGAGAGAAATTAGACGTAGACAGTCAAAATGTTTTGGACATGTTATGAGAAGAAATGGATTGGAGAACTTAGTGACAACTGGCAAGATCGAAGGGAACAGACCAAGGAGGAGACCGAGGAGTAAATACATGGATGGCTTGGCCACATGGCATGGTCGAGACAGGAACACTGAGCTGATCCACGACTCTGGTGATCGAGTATAATTGCGACTCATGACCGCCCACGCTTTCCGGCACGGCACATGATTGATTGATTGATTACAGACCCAACCCAGGGCCCAGAGAGAAACTGATGGTATAGGGAGCGATGTCCGACCCGTAGTAGATCAGTGCCACTTATTTGTCGCGTTTATTCTTTCTTCCTCTTCCTTTTTACCTACACACAAATACACATCTCGTTCTTAATATTGAAAGCAAAGTAAGGGACCCCAATTTACGCTATGACGCACATTTAGTTTGTGGTTCTAGGCCCATATTTGTAGACAGTCGGCACTCGATGGGCAATGTTGTCAATATCACTCCGGCCGTCTTTACTTTCCAGAACAGTTTCTGGTACAGATTTTAAGCTTGGTCGACATAGGAGTTAGGATTTCAGGTGAGGCTACTGTGTAAGGCGGACGAGCCATGGACCAGGCTGACATTATGAATGCTTCATGAGAAGTAAGTCGTTTGCGAGAACCAAGTGATGACTGAATCTACAACCATGGTCAGGCTGCAAGGACAGCAAGTTAAAAGAGGTGTGGCCAAAGAAGAATACTATGCAGGAAGCCAAAGAAGATTAATAAACCAACCAGAACTGGTGACGTTAGCCGCTGCACTCTGCAGGACTTGCTGAGGAGGGGGTCCGAACACTTATGGGGTGAATTGTTCGATGTGCAATGAGGATGATCTGTCGACTAACTAGCTAACTGACATGGGAGTTCGGGTCAATAAAAAAAGAAAAAGAAGCCAGCCTCGAAAGCGAGGCAGTAGTGTTGAAAAATAACAGCAGGAGGATTGGGTGAACTCAGTTTAAAGTTTAAAGGTTACAGTGTCAAGATACCCGGCTCTGCTGCGGGAAAGTCTGTCCATTTCTGTCGCTAGCAGATACTTAGCTGGCCTAGGTGTCCCGCAAACGCCACACGTGCCTGTTTTCTATTTACTTTGTAAAATGGGACGCTTGTTGCGATGTTTAATGTGGAATCCATTCAGTGATACCGTTAAAATAGTTTAAATAAAATTAGAGAGTCAATGAGACTACTTGGGGTATGACAGATTTTAGTGGGCATGAGAGCAGATTATTACTCCACCGCCATCATCATCAAGTAATGTGTAGGAAATTGCACCTTGCCATGAATGTAATATTATCATGTGTTTATGAATGTATTCGTTGTATTCGCAAATGTAAAACATACACACTCACTCACTCACTCACTCACAAGGCACCTTGTAAAAACAGTTTTGTACGAAGTAAAAGTTGAAAACATTAACAACCAGTGGTTGGAATGCATGTATGACCAGCCGAGATTGAAGACGTGTTTCTAGTGCAACAGTTACCACAATGTGATAAACTATAGGCAATCTCTGTTTTCCACCTAGCGATACAAAATATACTGGGAGTTGTGGGGGAGGGGGGAGTGGTAGGTCCTCGCAGATCCGTGTTAAGGGCAGCATCAGATATCTGGCGATTCTCCATTGTCCATGAGTGCTCCAACTCTGGACATCCCGGCTATAACCACACATCGTCAGTCTCCTAGCTTTACTTGTTACTTGTTTATTTGCTTAAATGTTTTTGCCGCCAAATTAGCGTGTGCTGACTCTGCTTAAGTACAGAAAAGTTAAAATCCAGCGGTCTCTCTCTCTCTCTCTCTCTCTCTCTCTCTCTCTCTCTCTCTCTCTCTCTCTCTCTCTCTCTCTCTCTCTCTCTCTCTCCCTCTCTCTCTCTCTCTCTCTCTCTCTCTCACTCTGTCACACACACGCGCGCGCGCATACACACACATACAGAGAGAGAGAAAGAGAGAGAGAGAGAGAGAGAGAGAGATCCCAAAATTGGTATGTCAGTGTCACCTCGTAACGTGCATTGATTGGTTCTCAACTCTTACTCTCCTGGATGATGGCTTCCTGTGGCTGGCCGTTACAGACGGCAACAGCTGTCTTCATATGGCGCATTCGATTTGATACTTATCATTCCTGTTTGATTTTGTCACATTTTACTCCCACTGTTGTTAATACAGAGTAACTGTTGTCTTGTGTAACCCTCTTTAAAGTTGTAAACATGCTTGTTATCATTCATTCAGTGTCATTTTCTTTCTTGCCGTTTTATGACTTGACCTTTCTGCCCACGACACATTCTGTACATGTTACTTTTTCTACATTGTTACTCTTTCTTTCTGGTTCCATCAGTCTCGCATATTTACTTTCTAAATGTATGTAAATCATATTCACGAGATACTTACTCTTAACTAGCTTGTGTCCCCTCTTTGTATTTCTTACTGTCTCTTTGTTTCTTAATTTTGTTTCCTCTTATTGACACCAGTTCTATAATTAAAAAAAACATATTGGGCGGTATACGAGGGAGAGTTGGAGAACATTTTCCACGATTGGAGTGAGTTGTAGTGTTTCGTGGAATGGACTTCCCGTACAGTTGATTTGATATACAAGTGACTCCTGGCATACTAAGAGATTTATCTATCTGTCTTTACGTGTCTTTCTCTGCCTGTCTGCTTATCTGTTTGTCTCTGCTTGTCTGTCTGTCTCTCTGTCTGTGCATATCTCTCAGCCTGTTTGTCTGCCAACATGTCTGTCTATAGACCGGTCTGTCTGCTTGTATGCCTGCCCGCCTGCCAGCTTGTCTGGCGATATCTACCTATCTGCCTGCCTGTTTGTCTGTCGATCTCTACCTGCCTGCCTACTTGCCTGCCTACTTGCCTGTCCGTCAATCTCTACCTGCCTGCCTATCTGCCTGCTTGCCAGCCTGCCTGTTTGTCTGTCAATCTCTGCATGTCTGTCTACCCACCTATCTGCCTGCTTGTCTGCCTGCTTACCTATATGTCTGCCTGCCTGTTTGTCGATCTCTGTCTGCCTGCCTACTTACTTACCCGCCTACCTGCCTGCCTTACTCTCATATGAACACCCATTGTGTTCCACTGCCTTCATCTTTCCTACATACCAATCACACATCAACATACAGTTGACATACAACATGTGCTGATCTTTTGTCGTGATCCCCTTACGCACAGAATGTGTGCGCATACCACATCGAACCTATAACCAATCATAACATATTTATCAGCCTTGGACAGCTGCCCGCGTACGAAACGTTGCAGCTAATCCATCTGACAGAATATGTTTCATTTCTGCAGTTTGGTTAGATGAGGAGATACGTGGATTTATATACTTACTTGTCCATTCCTTTGTTGTGGATTTCTGTACATATTCATTTCTAAGTTTTCAGCGCTTGCAGGAATAATTTGTCTTATCTTTTTACAAGCGTGCAGTTACTGTTTCCACATTCCACCAGTTGTTTGTATTGACGATAGCTCATATGTAATAATATATTGATTTGCTATTTAGCTCAGCTATAACGCGTTCTTTATATTTTAGTCACACGGGCGTGTTGCTTATGAAGTAATCTGTGTGATATAGGTTATTCTTGATGGTTGCTTTATTGAAGCAAGTGATTGCATGCTGAAGTGTTGTGAATACTGGGACCTTGATTGATCATCTTAGTTGCACATGTGTTCAGAGTTCTATTGATCGTTTTGGACTTCGTCTTTGAAATGTTAAAAGAGTCAAGGATTAGTTCCACAGACAGTGTGCTGACGCGTACATTGTTGTCTGCTAATATTCTACGAGTGAAAACGTCTGTGGACTTGTGGCTTCAATCTCCAGACAAAGCTCAGTGTAGCTACGGACATGAAGTCACCAGATAAATTACAGTTAGCTTCTAAGAATCTTATAGATGCAGTGGGATGGAGTTGAATTGACTGACCTTCCTTATTTCTACTCTGAAATAACAGCCTGGACTTCAACACACACTCAAGAAGTTCATTATGTTCAGTTCATCACTAAATCAAGAAGTTCATTATGTTGAGTGTTCCTGGCCAACATTCATAAAACAACAGATACACCATAATCTATCCATTTATATGTTCTCCAGTTATAAATGGATTTTCATGTGTAACTAAATAAAACCAGTAATAAAGTCACTGAACAAGGAAGTTAAAAATTTTGACTGTGCCCGTCCTGTAATTGTTGCAGGGAATTCAGAACACATGCAAGCTGTTCATTATGTGATTGCTTCTGATCTACACGCCAAAAATAAAAGCTATATGGTATATGGTATTCTGGATAGAAACTGCTGTTGATACATAGCTGAAAATAACAAGGAACTGTCCATGAACATGGAAGTTAATGATTTTCGCATTGCCCTTTTTGATGGTGAGGAGGATGAGGAATTTATGTCATGTGATGAAGGAGATGAGGAAGATCTGCCAAAGTTTTCAGCAACGTGTGAAGATATATTTGGGACTGCAGGAGCAGGAAATGTTTGTTTTGTTCCCTGCTTTGATGCTGTCCAAGGAGAGGACAAGAGTAATGATAAAGACAGTATGGTGAATTTTGATAATAATGCTGTTACATTGCTGGATACAAGTGATGACAAAATTCACTGTGTACCAACTTACCTCTTGATGAGATTAGAGAGATCGGCACAGGATTCAACCGCATGTCCGGTCTTGATACACAAGCATCTGTAGATTGGAGCAGGGTGAGGTCTCTGTCTCAGGCTTATGACAGAGTCTGCAAGAGAACTGATGGGGGGAAAACTGTGGAGTCTTGATGAAGAAGAGGAGGATACAGAAGAGGAGAGTGATGATGATTATGAGTTTTTTGACTCGAGAAGTAGTATTTCTAGAATACAGTCAGTGGATGAGGGGCACAGTAGTATGTTTGAAGCATTACAGAGACATTCCAAGAAGAGAAGTCCTGACAAAGAATTTGGTGATCAGTTTTTACAGTTTCAAACTTCAGAAGAAAAAGTCAAGGATTCAGATATTGCTGAAGTTGACAGTGTGAAGAATTCAGTCATCACTGAAGTTGATGCTATGAACAATTCAGATAGCACAAACAATGGACGTGTTAAATCAGATATCACTGAAGTAGATCAAGTGATGCACTTTGTGAAAACCAGTGACACCATTACATCATTCACACCTGGAGATAAGAAAGATCATTACATTTCAAGTGTAACAACATCAGAATTAGAGCATACAGCTTTTCAGAATGATCTAACTGCCAACAACGAGATTCCAGCTGGTGTATCTGTGGCAGATGTGCAGCCGGCTGCTTCATTATCTTCACAAACTTTAGAAGTGCAAGGGTTCGGTTCCAGTACATCTTTTAAGCCAACACTTGCAGAGCCAGAAGTTGGAGGTCAACCAACATCATTGTTATCAGCAAACATAGAGCCAGAAGTTAGAGGTCAACCAACATCATTATTATCAGCAAACATAGAGCCAGAAGTTAGAGGTCAACCAACATCATTATTATCAGCAAACATGGAGCCAGAAGTTAGAGATCAACCAACATCATTGTTATCAGCAAACATAGAGCCAGAAGTTAGAGATCAACCATCATCATTATTGTCAGCAAACATAGAGCCAGAAGTTAGAGATCAACCAACATCATTGTTATCAGCAAACATAGAGCCAGAAGTTAGAGATCAACCATCAACATTATTGTCAGCAAACATAGAGCCAGAAGTTAGAGATCAACCAACATCATTGTTATCAGCAAACATAGAGCCAGAAGTTAGAAATCAACCAACATCAATGTTATCAGCAAACATAGAGCCAGAAGTTAGAGGTCAACCAACATCATTGTTATCAGCAAACATAGAGCCAAAAGTTAGAGGTCAACCAACATCATTGTTATCAGCAAACAAGGAGCCAAAAGTTAGAGGTCAACCAACATCATTGTTATCAGCAAACAAGGAGCCAAAAGTTAGAGGTCAACCAACATCATTGTTATCAGCAAACATAGAGCCAGAAGTTAGAGGTCAACCAACATCATTGTTATCAGCAAACAAGGAGCCAGAAGTTAGAGGTCAACCAACATCATTGTTATCAGCAAACAAGGAGCCAGAAGTTAGAGGTCAACCAACATCATTGTTATCAGCAAACAAGGAGCCAGAAGTTAGAGGTCAACCAACATCATTGTTATCAGCAAACAAGGAGCCAGAAGTTAGAGGTCAACCAACATCATTGTTATCAGCAAACAAGGAGCCAGAAGTTATAGGTCAACCAACATCATTGTTATCAGCAAGCATAGAGCCAGAAGTTAGAGGTCAACCAACATCATTGTTATCAGCAAACAAGGAGCCAGAAGTTATAGGTCAACCAACATCATTGTTATCAGCAAACAAGGAGCCAGAAGTTATAGGTCAACCAACATCATTGTTATCAGGAAACATAGAGCCAGAAGTTAGAGGTCAACCAACATCATTGTTATCAGCAAACAAGGAGCCAAAAGTTAGAGGTCAACCAACATCATTGTTATCAGCAAACAATGAGCCAAAAGTTAGAGGTCAACCAACATCATTGTTATCAGCAAACAAGGAGCCAGAAGTTATAGGTCAACCAACATCATTGTTATCAGCAAACAAGGAGCCAGAAGTTAGAGGTCAACCAACATCATTGTTATCAGCAAACAAGGAGCCAAAAGTTAAAGGTCAACCAACATCATTGTTATCAGCAAACATAGAGCCACAAGTTAGAGGTCAAACAACATCATTGTTATCAGCAAACAAGGAGCCAGAAGTTAGAGGTCAAACAACATCATTGTTATCAGCAAACATAGAGCCAGAAGTTATAGGTCAACCAACATCATTGTTATCAGCAAACATAGAGCCAGAAGTTAGAGGTCAACCAACATCATTGTTATCAAGAAACAAGGAGCCAGAAGTTATAGGTCAACCAACATCATTGTTATCAGCAAACAAGGAGCCAAAAGTTAAAGGTCAACCAACATCATTGTTATCAGCAAACATAGAGCCAGAAGTTAGAGGTCAAACAACATCATTGTTATCAGCAAACATAGAGCCAGAAGTTATAGGTCAACCAACATCATTGTTATCAGCAAACATAGAACCTGAAGTTATAGGTCAAACAACATCATTGTTATCAGCAAACATAGAACCTGAAGTTATAGGTCAACCAACATCATTGTTATCAGCAAACATAGAACCTGAAGTTATAGGTCAACCAACATCATTGTTATCAGCAAACATAGAACCTGAAGTTATAGGTCAACCAACATCATTGTTATCAGCAAACATAGAACCTGAAGTTATAGGTCAAACAACATCATTGTTATCAGCAAACATAGAACCTGAAGTTATAGGTCAACCAACATCATTGTTATCAGCAAACATAGAACCTGAAGTTATAGGTCAACCAACATCATTGTTATCAGCAAACATAGAACCTGAAGTTATAGGTCAACCAACATCATTGTTATCAGCAAACATAGAACCTGAAGTTATAGGTCAACCAACATCATTGTTATCAGCAAACATAGAACCTGAAGTTATAGGTCAAACAACATCATTGTTATCAGCAAACATAGAACCTGAAGTTATAGGTCAACCAACATCATTGTTATCAGCAAACATAGAACCTGAAGTTATAGGTCAAACAACATCATTGTTATCAGCAAACATAGAACCTGAAGTTATAGGTCAAACAACATCATTGTTATCAGCAAACATAGAGCCAGAAGTTAGAGGTCAAACAACATCATTGTTATCAGCAAACATAGAGCCAGAAGTTATAGGTCAAACAACATCATTGTTATCAGCAAACATAGAACCTGAAGTTATAGGTCAAACAACATCATTGTTATCAGGACACATGGATTTGGTTGCAGCTTCAGGTTTAAGTAATTGTTCAGAGTGCCTTCCTGCTGAAACAAGGGTTCCTGCAGCCCTTTCAACTGGACAAGTGATTGATGTGCCGATTAAGTCATCAGCACATCTAAAACATGACATTGAAAATATCAAACTGTTATCAGATTTCTCACAAGCAGCTCTTCTGCCAGCCTGTTCACAATCTTTGGAGGTTACTAAGGAAAGAGGGGCAAATGTGATTTTATCAGATGCCACAAAAAGGCATGCAGACAATTTACAGGCATCATCTGTGCAGCCATATTTAGTAGCTGCACCAGATAAAGAGTTGAAATGTTTGAAGGCAGTATCAGGAATGTTGGAAACTGCATTTGGTGAATCACTTACAGTGCCTAGAACAGTGAGACCAGATGCAGCACTTGAAATATCAGAGGTTCCTGCAGTCCTTTCAACTGAACAAGTAATTGATGTGCCGATTAAATCATCAGCACAACTTAAACATGGCATGGAAAATACCAAACTGTTATCAGATTGCTCACAAGCAGCACTGCTGCCAGTCTGTTCAGAATCTTCAGAGGTTACAAAGAAAAGACAGACATATGTGATTTCTTCAGATGCCACAAAAGGGCATACAGATCATTTACAGGCATCATCTGTGCAGTCAAATTTAGTAGCTGCACCAGATAAAGAGTTGGAATGTATAAAGACATCAAGAATGTTGGAAACTGCATCTAGTGAGTCACTTTCAGTGGCCAGAACAGTGAGACCAGATGCAGCATTTGAAATGTCAGAGGTAGACTTCAAGTACAAAATTGTACAAAAAGAAAATTCAAGTACAGTCTGGACACCATCCAGTACAGATGTCCTGATTTCTGGTACTTGTTTGGCAACCAAGGAAGGCAATTGTTCACAGGCTGTTGCTGATCAAGAGCTTTCAGACTTGCCTGTCATAAACAGTGAGGAGCCAACATCTCTTAACTCTTCTTGCCCAGTATTAAACCAGATTGATGAAACATTGCAAGAAAGTCCTCATGTAGTAGGCCCACCTGAGCTTGATTCTATTTCACGTTCATACATAATTCAAACATGTTCTTCTGGTCCATTGGAAGAGTCTGCATCTGCTTTGCAGACTGCATATTCACCAGCTTCAGTTAATGATATTATCAATAAAGTCTGCACAGAAACAACAAGAAATGACATTCAGCATCAGCAGTCACCTGATAAAAGGCCACAAGTGGAACTCACTGGTGGTACAGCAACAAGACAAAACATGACAACCAGTGCAGGTGTTCATTGTAACACTGTACCAGTAATATCCAAGTATTTGCCAGGTACTACATTAAGACAGTTATCCATTTCAACACACAGAATATCACCACCAGGTTTGCCTCAACATCAACAGCCACGTGTCATGTCACAGAGTCCACATACAAACCTAACCAGCTTGGCCTTGAGTGTAGGTGGTAATGTTGATGATCAGCTTTGGAATACCAACACTTCAGGACTGCCCAGTGAAATCTACAGTGATCATCAAAACACAGATAGTGAGGAAGATAATGTCAGTGAGGATAGTTTAGGGGAAGTGTGCGGTGCCAACACTCCCAGCATAGACCCAGTATTTGGTGATGCAGCTAGTCCTGCTGGTTCGGATACAAATCTCAGTGATAGTTTAGATGAAGACAATGATGAGAATGTTCTAGATGCTTGCACTAATGTGCTTACTCGTTTGGAAGAAAAGCCAAAAGACATTGATATACATAAGGTTTGTGTTATTTCCTTTTGTTTCTCCACTCATTTTATACCAAGTCTCTCATGATAAGTAGATTATGAAAGCTCAGTGTTTGTTCCATCATATATGTGTAGGATTCTGGCCTGTTAACTCAGTATGCGTGTGCCTGAGAGAACAAATGAACGAACAAACTTTAATTTCAAAGGGTTAAGAATTAAGCATGCATTTTGCCCTACCTAACTCTTTGCTATCACACATTATTTCATTCATACATCACTTATGACGCAAATCTTCAACAGCAGCAATAAAAATATAACCATTGTAACATGCAGTAATAATTAATAAATGACTTATTAATACTAATATTTTTGACATAATAATTATAATAAGCTAAGGTAGATAAACCATGTCACAGTTAAGAGAATATTTATTATACTAATTTGTCTTTTAAAATTATTTTTGTATTTAAAGGGAGCTTATAGTCTGTACTGAGAAAGTACCTTGCAGTTTTATGTACAGGGCTGGGTGGTGTCTTTGATTTGTTGTGGAAGATTGTTTCATTACTGAGCTGTGGAGCAGCATAGGCCTGTTTTTTAAATGTAGCTGACATTCAGTTTATTCCATCATGGCTGAGTAGATTATTATCATGGTATAAGTTTTTCAATGTGGTGGAATAATTCTTTTCATTATGGTGGAATAATTATCATTATGGCCAAATAATTTATTTCATAAATTTTTATGGACATTATCTGGGAAGGTAAAGTGGTGACTTCTGGATATTATCTGGGGAGGAAACATGGTGAGGCAATAAACTGGTCGCCTCAGCCTGCCTCATGCCATGACCTAGTATATTTGAGGATCTAACACTACAACTCTGTGGCAGTATCTTTACCATATCTAACTTTATTTCTTCTTACCTTTACCGTATCTAAGTTTATTTCTTCCTATAGTTACCTAACTTTTTACCATATCATACCTAACTATTTCTTCTTACCTTTATCATATATAACTTGATTTCTTCCTATAGGTACCATACCTATTTTTTTTTACCTTTACCATACCAAACTTCTTTTCTGTATGATTAAAAAAAAAGCTTGTCTTTTGCAAGATTTTTCAACGCACCCAACACCTATTGCCTGTTAGTAATTTACTAGGCAATTTTACGATCAGTAGTTTGTCCCTGCTTTCTGAATGAGATATCAACATTTAAGCCCAACTGACTGATGTGTGGAATGAACCCACTACCCCTCCATCAGCATACAGATGATTTCAGTGGAAGCACATTAAACCTCTCGGCCACACCGACCTCTTACCTTTCCCTTACATAACATTATTTCTTCTCACCTTTAGGACACCTAACATTATTTCTTCTCACTTTTATCATACCTAACTTCTTTTTACCATTACCATATATTTCTCACTTTCATTATACATAACTTCTTATTACCTTTACCAAACCTAACTTCTTCTTATCTTTACCAAACCTTTACCAATCTTCTTACCTTTACCATATCCTTCATCTCACCTTTACTATTAGGGACGTTCATTTGAAACCCGTTCCAATGGCTTTATTACAAAAGCATGAAAGAAACATTAAAAGGAGTGGTAGAATTAAACAAAGCATTCATTTTGAATGAATTATGCACCATGGGTAGGTCAGAAGAAGTCGCCGTAGGCATTCAGGCAAGCATCCCATTGCTTAGGTAGGCGGCGAATGCCGTCCGCTAAACAGGATTGTGGTTGCTCACTGAACCATGTGTTTACCACATTCATTACGTCTGCATCTGTGTGATATCGTTGCCCCTTGAAAGATTATTTTAGAGGTCCGAACAAATGAAAGTCACATGGTGATAAATAAGGGCTATAGGCTGGATGTTGCAGAATTTCCCACTTCTTCTTTGCTAATGCTTCCTGCACAATCTTTGCGACATGCGGACGGACATTACCGTGCAACAAAATCACACTGCGAGAAAGCATGCCGGGTCGTTTATTCTTGATGGCTTTTTGTAGCTTGTCTAGTGCTTGCAAGTAGTGGGTAGAGTTGATGTTGACATCAGGTTCTTTAAAGTCGACCAACAACAGCCCTTCATGGTAAACAAATGTGCTCAGCATAACCTTACCAACGGAAACCTGTAACTTGAATTTGTTGGCTTTTGGTGATCCAGCATGCTTCCATTGCATGCTCTCTCTTTTGCTGCTCGGCTCATAGTGCTGACACTATGATTCATCGCCTGCCATTATGCGGAAGAGAAATGCATCACCCTCCACTCTGTAACGCAGCAAGTGGTTCAAACACCATCCCATGCGTTCCTCTTTTTGGTGGTCGGTCAACATCCGTGGTACCCACTGTGAACACACCTTCTGATATTGCAGTTTCTTACGAACGACCTTTTGAATTGTCCCAATTGACACATCAAATTCTTTCGCTAGCGAACGTATGCTTCGACAACGGTTCATCTGTGCTGATGCATCAATTTTGGCGATGGTTTTTTCTGATGCAACAATATGCACTTGACCCGGCCGTCGAAGATCTGCCGTGAACAGACGTCCTTTCCGAAACATTCGTGCCCAGTCTGTCACTGTTGTCTTCGACACACATTTGTTACTGTATGCTGCGTGCATTCTTCGATGAATGTCCACTGGTCGACATCCTTCAAATGAAAGAAACTGATTCACCGCTCATTTGAGCTTCTTTGGACGAATTTTTGATCAACCTGGCCATTTTCTCAATGGTCAGAAACAGAACCTATGCATCATGGGACGATAAGCACATGTTCTTTTATTCATTGGTCAGTACTTATCACAAAACTATGACATGATCATGTTCAACATATGCAATTACGCGCGGTGCGGTACAAACAGATTTCAAATGAACACCCCTTATATATCCTTCTATTCACCGTTACCATATCCTTCTCACCTTTACCATATCCTTCTTCTCACCTTTACCATGCCTAACTTCTTCTTACCTTTACCATACCTAACCTCTTCTATCTTTACCATTTCCTTCATCTCACCTTTACCATATCCTTCTTCTCACCTTTACCATATCCTTCTCTCCTTTACCATACCAAACCTCTTCTTATCTTTACTATATCCTTCATCTCACCTTTACCATATTCTTCTTCTCATCTTTACCATATCCTTCTTCTCACCTTTACCATACCTAACTTCTTCTCACTTTTATCACACCTAACTTCTTCTTAACTTTACCACATCCTTCTTCTTCTTACCTTTACCATATCCTTCTTCTTCTTACCTTTACTGTATCCTTCTTCTCCCCTTTACCATACCTAACTTCTTCTTACCTTTACCATATCCTGCTAGTTCTTACCTTTAGCATACCTAACTTTATTTCTTCTACCCAGATATTGGTTACAATTTAGATTGTTAATATTTCTCGCCTCTAAACACAAGCAGTTTATTACCAGAAGCAGTTAACTGGTGTATTAAAACTTGTGCCTGTTGTTGTTGTTGTTCACAGGCCAAGCTGAGAGCATCACTGTCTTGGCTGCTGTCCAAGGTTTATGGCAGCAGTATCCCTAAAGAGCTCCAGGACCCGTTTTATGAAACAGCAGAGGTAGGGAACGCAGCACATGTTTTATATCAGTGTGCTGTTATCACTTGTCATTACTGGGATAAGTGCCAGCCTACATGATGCCTGATGGATTATCTTGGCTGTTATTCTTATACAAAATGAAATAATTACTCACACTTGTGCACTAGCTAATCTTTTATTAATCAGTTTATTGTTTAAAAAGTTATTTGCATACACTTAATAGGATGGCGCAGTCAGCCTAAAGATTTGTTTGGCTGTTTGTGATTTCTTGGCAAGTTTATGTTCAGTAGTTTGTTTTTTGAATGACCGGTACTCATACCATTGTGTAAAAACGAGCGCGAGGCGGTCTGCGTCCAAATCACCACCAGCTGTTATTTTTAACGCGGTATGTGGGATTGCAAATTTTGTTCACAATCCCTTCACCACAGCTTAGGCCAATGTTAATACCTTTGTTAAAAAGCTGACAATTGCAAATAAGAAAAATGTGTGTTGAAGTGCTGCATAGAACATATTGATGTGTGCATGTGAAACATGGTCAATACACAGACAAGCTGAGAAACATCTATTGGCAGTGGAAATGTGGTTTATTAGGAAAATGCAAAGAATACCATGGTCAGACATTAAAAAAAAACCCCCCAAAAAACCAAAACAACTTATGAGACATTCCTTCAAGAAACAAATTAAAACCAAAAATTGATTAGAGATAGTAGCCAGATAATCAAAATGTTTGGGGGAATATTATGAGGAGAAATAGATCTGAAATTTATTGGTAAAATTGATGGGAAAAGAGCAGAGGAAATGCAAAGAGAGAAATACCTGATTGGCTTCTCCACATGGTATAACCAGGACAAGAACACAGATCTGATTCAGGATGATGATGGGTCAGGTTGATTGAATGTTTCCTTAACAGGGCTTTTTGATGCTTACTGTCGGCTCTTATGCTGTTTAAACCAGGTGCTTTCAATAAATAGATGATTTATTTTTGCCCATTCTATCAGTTTTGTCCTCTTTGTTTCTTATTCCTAAACCACATTCACAAACCACATCTTCCATTCTCTCTTTTTCTGTTTTAGCATTGAAATCTCCAAGCAGTATTTTGATAATATCCCAAACAGGAGTCAATCCTTTTTTTCAGTAACATTTCGGGTTATAGTTGGGTTAATGAACTTCTTGCCCCTGCTATCCTACCTTGCCCTCATCACAGAACCTAGCTAGACACTGTGTCATAATGATCTTAGCTTGTGCCAGGACAGAACCTGTCAGCCACAGAATTTGAGCCTTTTAATGACTGCAAATAAAGTATTTATAAGAATATCAGTAAATGTCTTTTTCCCCTGTTTTCGTCTTTGCTGCAAATGCTTGGTAGGTTTGTGGATTGGAGTGGCATATTGCTTATGTCTACTTCAGATCAGACACCTGAGGAAGAAGAAAAAGAAGAAGAAGAAGAAGAAATAGGTAGAAGAAGGGGAAGAAAGAATAGGAAGAGGAAGAAGAAATAGATATAAGAAGGGGAAGGAAGAAGAAATGTGAAAGAGACTAATGCACACAGACAACTTAAAACACACATTTCAAAGAGAAGAGAATAACTAGAGCATATTGTAACAGCTCTAAAGATTAATGGAAAAATAAATTGAGGGATGCACAACGAGAAGATTCTTGATAGCCTTTTATCACTGTATGACAAAATATCAGCACATGAATTGGTACATTTTATCTGAGATTGTGAAGTATGGTGAAAAGCATGACTGTCCATACCTTTTGGCAAAGTAATTGATGAGTAGTGATAATGATTCTACTTAACTGTTGAGTAGTAGTAGTAGCAGCAGCAGTGGCAACTGCAGTGGTAAAATATCACACAATATATGACAGGCAGGTGGTAAGAATAGCCATTTTCATGTTTATTTGACTTGTCAATCACACTTTGATTTAACACATTTGATTGTCCTATTATTATGTGAGTGATTCTTCCCATACAAAGACTTTGACATGTCCTCAATACAGGGTCAGTTGATTCTGAGGCCAGTCATAGTGAACCTGTTGTCCTCAAGTGAACTCTACTGCCAGGCCTGCAGTAACTTGTTTCCAGACATCCACACACAGTGGCAAGGTAATCTGTCTCACCTGGAGTCTCTCTCTTTGTAGTTGCCAGTATTATCTGTTAGTTTATCAATCTTTTGTGATGACCTTCTTGTGTTATATTTGTTTTTTAATTCTCCCCAAATAAAATTAAATGGAATGGTATTTGAGATGCAGTTTGCATAAGAGGACAATAAAGAGTGGACATTATGCTCCTCCTCCTCCTCCTCCTCCTCCTCCTCCTCCTCCTCCTCCTCCTCCTCCTCCTCCTCCTCATCATCATCATCATCATCATCAACATCGTCATCATCATCGTCATCGTCATCATCATCATCATTGGCAACATCAACATCAATAATTAAAAAAAAAAAAAAGTCCCATTGAAGGAGCCCCCCTGTGGGTATGCAAAGTGTTGGGACCATCACAGTTTGTAGGCCTGTGTGCGCGGAGGATTAGGTGGCCAGTTTTTTTCATTCCGTAATGGACTGTTGACCGCAGGCACTGAACCCCCGCCCCACTGTGCTGATGCCAATTATTAGTTTAATTTCCTAACTGTCACACCTATGCGTCTGCTATCATTAATATAGCAAGTCCTTACAGGATATCCCTCTCACCCTAACCTGTCGGGAAGATCCAAGCAATTTAATTTCTCATCATTTCATCTCTTCTGGTTCCTCTTGTACTTTACGGTTAGTTAGTTAGTTAGTTAGTTAGTCGACAGATCATCCTCATTGCACATCGAACCATTCAGTCCATAAGTGCTCGGATCCCTTCCTTTTACGGTGTCGAGGTGAAGCATAAACATTTATGGGTTTCATATATCGAGAATCCTATGGACTCTGTTATTCTCTCTGTCCATCGTTTACATGGTCAGCCTCTTCTTCTGCTTTCATTTGGTCACGTAATGTCTGTGACCACTTGTGTGCAGTAATGCAGCTGCGGTAAAATAATAGACAGTGTACTGACTTATCAACAGATTTGGTTTAGAGGTCAGTTCTCAGTAGCAGCAGAATTGGATTATTTCCACCCAATATGCCTTTGGGATCTACTCAGTCTCATCATGTGGGTACTGGATCACCACCATCATTTACTGAGATGGAGATGTGATGAGGAAGATGGAGATGTGATGAGGAAGAGAGCTGCACTAGTGTTTTGTGTTGACCTGGGGTCGGAATGAAAATAAAAAAATGTGACTAGAAAACTTGACTAAAGAAAAACTGATGTGGATACCAGTGAATATTTCCCCCAAAGTCTTTTTGCATCAATGAACACAAAAACAAAACAGAACAATAGAAACAAATAAAACTCAAACATACATAGCTCAGGGTCCGAAAAACAGTCCGATCAACACAACAATTATGAGCGGCCTGCATTGACCCAGTATATGTGAAAACCAAATACTTCACACTCCTGTGGCAGTGCCTGCTGTTTTATTTTTTTTTAACTGTTGGAGAAATAAAACCATCCTGGTTTTTACACAGCGTATCTAATGAGAGACATTCTTGAAGAAATCCCTCACATTTATCTATGTATTGATTCATTCATTGATTGTCTCATTCCCAGTGCTCTGTAGCTTAGTCCGTAGGGCAAATTTGTATCTTCTTAATATTTACAAGGAATACATAAAAAACAACCAAAAACACATGTTCATCTTTGCCTGATTCATGACTGTTTGAGCATGGCTCATAATTACTGCAGTCTGTGTTGTGTGTAAGCATTGATTCACACGACTTTACTGAGCATGATTCTTCTGAAGAATGAAGACACATGATCTGTATATATCGTGCACAGTATAATGCTTGGCATATTTCAGTATGTTTCGGCAGGTGCACACTACAGTGAATTTCCATTTATGGCAGTAACGTAATGCATCTTTTCAACTGACATACACAAAACCACACTGCCATATGTTTCAATATCACCACAGTAGTTTTAAAAAGACTATCAAGTCTGTTTTGATACTTCGGCTAGTTTGTGCAAACAGCTTGGAATAATTTAGAATTGATGGTGATCTATGGCCAATAGAACGGAAGGCCAAAACTGGATGGCTCCGGTATGCAGGAGTTCTTTTTATTAGTGTGATAATTCTATGGAAAATTGTATGGATATATTGTCCTACTCCTTGGCAATGATGGGGCAGATTAGTTGGCTTCTAGAACATCTATATCCGGGAAGGTTAACCCGGTCAACAAATGCCCGCAGAAGTCGGATGTGTCGGCCTAACGGCGCAAGAACGCAGCTCTGCTGTAAACAGGCACAATGCAGTCACATCCGGAAAAAAAAACTCCGGATGAACGCAGAAGAAGAAGAAGAACATCTATATTGGGCTGTTTTCAAATGGAAAAAATCTTCAGTAGTGCAAACGATCAAGGAAAAACATCTGTGTAATGATACAGCATGCAATGAGACAACGTTGTGCAGACTGCAGAAACATAAAATGCAAACTGGAACTGGTGCTGCCTGTCTTTTGCTGGTTCATCTTAGATGTGTATCTAATCAGAGTGTAAACAGGGTAGTTCGCATCTATACACTTCAATATCTGCTGAGGGAGACGGAGCACCCATGAGCATGTCCCTAGTTCAGTGACATTGCTTCTGTTAGTCAATATTTCATGCATAATTTCATCTATTGAATTATTTTGTATCTGTGCAGGTTTTGATGTTTATTTTGACCAGTGTTGTTTGTCCATCAAGAATGATGATGACCATTCATTTCATCCAGTGGGGTTGAAGGTATGGAGCCGTGGGTTCTAAGATGGCTGATAAGGCCTATTATGGCTCGAAATGTTCTTTGACAATGTGGGCAAAGAATGCTTGACGTAGGTAGGCGAAAGAATGCTTGACAAGGCAAGGCAAAGAATGCTTGACGAATTTTGACCAGTATATATAGAGAAGAATGTCTTGTATCAAGACAGTAGATACCCTGCCAGACCTGATCATTGAAGACAGTTGGCTAATAATAATATCATATCTGAGAAACTGATAATACACGGTACTTACTGATACTCATTTTAGGCTGGGTCAACCAGTAGCCCAGGTCAATTGTAAAAATCTGCCTAGATGCAAATTTGAACCTTAGGCAAGTGATATTTTGCTGGAGAGTTATTTTTAATTTAAGTTTAATTTACCTCATAATTTGGTCAGTGCAGTAATTGCCATGATATCAGGAGCGTTTATTTGAAATCAGTTTGTGCCACACCGCGCGTAATTGCGTGCGTTTAACATGATCAAGTCATAGTCATGTGATAAGTACTGACTAATGAATAAAAGAGCATGTGCTTATCGTCCCATGATGCATAGGTTCTGTTTCTGACCGTTGAGAAAATGGCCAGGTTGATCCAAAATCCGTCCAAAGAAGCTCAAAGAGCGGTGATTCAGTTTCTTTCATTTGAAGGATGTCGACCAGTGGACATTCATCGAAGAATGCAGGCAGCGTACGGTAACAAATGTGTGTCGAAGACAACAGTGACAGACTGGGCACAAATGTTTCGGAAAGGACGTCAGTTCACGACAGATCTTCGACGGCCGGGTCAAGCGCATATTGTTGCAACAGAAAAAACCATCGCCAAAATTGATGCAGCAGTACAGATGAACCGTTGTCGAAGCATACGTTCGCTAGCGAAAGAATTTGATGTGTCAATTGGGACAATTCAAAAGGTCGTTCGTAAGAAACTGCAATATCGGAAGGTGTGTTCACAGTGGGTACCACGGATGTTGACCGACCACCAAAAAGAGGAACGCATGGGATGGTGTTTGAACCACTTGCTGCGTTACAGAGTGGAGGGTGATGCATTTCTCTTCCGCATAGTGGCAGGCGATGAATCATGGTGTCACCACTTTGAGCCGAGCAGCAAAAGAGAGAGCATGCAATGGAAGCATGCTGGATCACCAAAAGCCAAAAAATTCAAGTTACAGGTTTCCGCTGGTAAGGTTATACTGAGCGCATTTTTTTACCATGAAGGGCTATTGTTGGCCGACTTTAAAGAACCTGGTGTCAACATCAACTCTACCCACTACTTGCAAACACTAGACAAGCTGCAAAAAGCCATCAAGAATAAACGACCCGGCATGCTTTCTCGCGGTGTGATTTTGTTGCACGATAATGCTCGTCCGCATGTTGCAAAGATTGTGCAGGAAGCATTAGCATGGAAGAAGTGGGAAATTCTGCAACATCCAGCCTATAGTCCTGATTTGTCACCATGTGATTTTCATTTGTTCGGACCTCTAAAAAAAGCTCTCAAGGGGCAACGATTTCACACAGATGCAGACGTAATGAACGCGGTAAACACTTGGTTCAGTGAGCAACCACAATCCTTTTTTGCGGACGGCATTCGCCGCCTACCTAAGCAATGGGATGCTTGCCTGAATGCCTACAGTGACTTCTTCTGACCAACCCATGGTGCATAATTCATTCAAAATGAATGCTTTGTTTAATTCTACCACACCTGTTAATGTTTCTTTCATGCTTTTGTAATAAAGCCATTGGAACGGGTTTCAAATGAACGACCCTTATATTACTTGTGCCTATAAAGTCATATCATTGTCTAATATTACTTTTACCCATTAAGTAATATCATGGCTTGATGTTACTTTTACCTATTGGTGGGTTCACTGGTAATGGCATAAGCACTGTCGGACGTGATTTTGATGCCTGGGCTCATCGCTTGCCAAAGTGAGAGAAAAAGTTGCCACCTATTCCTCCTTGCTTTCAGGCCTACAAGATGTGATGGTACTATCACATCACAGGTAGGTAACTGCTTCGGGACAATGTATTTATTGGTTACTGTTACCTCTTACTTACAGGTCACTGGAGTATCATTCAGGTCTTGTCCAGAAAAGGGATATACATTTCTGAAGTCCAAGAATCAGCAGTCACAGAAACAGTGCTTGTTCAAACTGCACCTCTTCGATTAGTAAGTCATGTTAGGTTGTTCAGTTTGAAAGTTCATAGGAAGTTGTTTGAACACATCATTCTACCATAAGTCCATCCAGCTTTGTGACTGCCCATAAACTTATTCTTCCAAAATTAATGTGTATTCCCCAACTGTGGTAGATTTTATAAAAGCAGACAAGGCCAAGCTGTATCAGCATTTTAGTTAATAAAAAGTTTCTTATGATTGATTGATTGATTGATTTAGGAATCGACATCACTGCATTCGGGGCATTCCCATAAGCGCTCCGTCCCCATCCTCAGCAGCCAGCGAAGAGTTCCAACTCTAATAGTTTCAATAGCAATCTGATTATATGTGCGCCCACCTTTCCTCTAAGCGTCGAGCATCGGCCAGATCCCCTCGTCACTCCTCGCTGTCTCATTCTTGCCAGACCATGGTAATCCATTTGCTCCTCCGAGGTGTACATATGCTCCCACAAAGCCGCAACCACGTCTGCCTTGTCATGTATCAATACTCCACCAAGTTCTGCAGAGCCAGCCAATATGTCCGCCTGTTCATTTCCCAGCACACCGGCATGCCCCGGAGAAAAGATCCAGGCGATGCTTGTCACCCGTGACCTCCGAAGCGAAGCGAGCCACTCCGCACGAAGCCTGCCCGTCCTCACCCTCGTCAGCATGCTTTCTGAGTCTGTTACAATCATGATGTGTGTGTGTGTGTGTGTGTCGTATTCTCCATCCAGTGGAGAGCCGCAGTGACTGCCTCCATCTCCATTCTTAAGCTGGATATTGTGGTATCATATGCCAGGCTCTCCTGCCCCAAACATCGACCATTGGCTTTGGCTATGAACCCCCAGCCACTTCTCTCACCTCTTGACACCGAACCATCTGTGTAGATAATCACACCACCCGAGTGAGCATTATCCTGAATTAGTTGCTGGATTTCTTATGCAGTTAGTCTATATTATAGATGTCAGCAAGACAGTAGTGAAATGCTATATTGAATCTGTTCTACTGTATGGCACTCAATCATGAAACATGACTGAACAAATTAGGAACAGTTGGATATAACAGATGTGGTTTACCTTGGACTGCTAGGGTAACTACTACCTGCTAATGACGTGAATCAAGATGTTGAAGTGATGATTTATGTTAACAAATACTTTCATAGATGATAGTCATCCAAGCAATTCAGGCAAGTCCGGACACTGTCACACGTTGAGGATGATGGGAGGGTCCCAGCATTTTGTTTTGTGGCTAAGGGTTTAGATTATTTATGCTGTGTTTACTGCCTTGTCATGGGCTGGCTCATGAGATTCATGTTGTGGAGTAGCTGACCACTGCCCTCCATGTACAAATGTGTGACCATTCGCTCTGTCCGGCCTCCTGTACTTCTCTCGATATCCCGGAAACCATTTAAGATTGTGTCATCTTGGGAACCTTGGTCAGTGAAAATAGCCAATGCACTACCACGACTCTACCTTGAAAATGGGGCATGGAAAAGTTGTTCCATTTATAGGTCTGTCTTCCCTTTAAAAGTCTCAGTCTTCCCTTTAGAGGTCTCTCTTCAATTTAGAGGTCTCAGTCTTCCATTTAGAGGTCTCGGTTCCTCCATTTCGAGGTCTCAGTCTTCCATTTAGAGGTCTCGGTCTTCCATTTAGATGTCACAGTCTTCCATTTAGAGGTCTCAGTCTTCCATTTAGAGGTCTCAAGGGAGTCTCTGTGGCGAAGTGGTCAAGCCGTTTGACTTGTGCTCCGAAGGTTGTGGGTTTGATTCCAGGCCGTGTCCTTCGGTTTACGAGTTAAATGTTTCGGAGACTCCTGTGGGTCGTCGCTAAAAGCTACGGAGTTCGTGCTTTCGTGTTGCGGAAAGAGACCGAGCCATATGGGATAAAACCCGGTGCAATGAAGTCGACCCTGTCGACTTTTACGCGACATTTTTTTTTAGGTCTCAAGTCTTCCAGAGACTTCACAACCAGTCCACCACTGGTCCCCAGCTGTAATGATAGCTTGTTGAAAAGAAAGAACTTCAACACTGAAAGGTTGTTTTAAAAACATGTGCATCATGCATATAAAACAGTAAGGGACCCTTTTACACACATCAAGGTGCACTGGACATATGGTGCTAGCCCCAAATTTTTTTTATAGACTAAGGTGGTGATGTGATATTATTCTTGCTGGCTGCTTTTACATTTCCTGGTAACCATTTTAGGCGGGGTTGACCTGTGAGCCCATGGCATTAAAAAGAAATTTAGATCCGTCCTGATGAGGATCGAACCAGTGCCCACTTGGCTGGCAGGCAAGCATCTTGCCACTATGCCACCGCGGCTCCCACCAACATGCATGCAGGTGCACCTTAATTGTATGAGAAGGCTTGTAGATATATAACTGGGGCCTGTAAGGGAAGCAAATTGTAACATATTAACTGACTATGCTGGTCATAACAGATGACTAAATTGGGTTGATGTGAGTCTGTGTAGGATTAGCGTTGGACCAGTAACTGACCATGCAGGTCATAACAGATGACTAAATTGGGTTGTGAGTCTGTGTAGGATTAGCGTTGGATCGGTAACTGACTATGCAGGTCATAACAGATGACTATGTTGGGTTGTTGTGAGTCTGTGTAGGATTAGCGTTGGATCGGTAACTGACTATGCAGGTCATAACAGATGACTAAATTGGGTTGATGTGAGTCTGTGTAGGATTAGCGTTGGACCGGTAACTGACTATGCAGGTCATAACAGATGACTAAATTGGGTTGATGTGAGTCTGTGTAGGATTAGCGTTGGACCGGTAACTGACTATGCAGGTCATAACAGATGACTATGTTGGGTTGTTGTGAGTCTGTGTAGGATTAGCGTTGGACCGGTAACTGACTATGCAGGTCATAACAGATGACTAAATTGGGTTGATGTGAGTCTGTGTAGGATTAGCGTTGGACCGGTAACTGACTATGCAGGTCATAACAGATGACTAAATTGGGTTGATGTGAGTCTGTGTAGGATTAGCGTTGGATCGGTAACTGACTATGCAGGTCATAACAGATGACTAAATTGGGTTGTTGTGAGTCTTGTGTAGGATTAGCGTTGGATCGGTAACTGACTATGCAGGTCATAACAGATGACTAAATTGGGTTGATATGAGTCTATGTAGGGTTAGCGTTGGACCGGTTATCTCATCCTGTAGAAAACTCTAGCTGTTACATTCAGCCAGCTAAAGAGTTGGTTCAGGGCCTATTCTCCATTGGAGCATAAAGGGCAGGAGAAGAATAAGATAAGAAGGTATAAGATTAACTACCCAAAGGGAGGTGGAGGTAGAGTGGAGTATGTGCATACTAACATCAGGCTTCTGTTAAGAAAATGATGGATGTGAACCAGGCAGAGCAATTGTGTTTTTGTTTTACTTTCAGAAAGCCCATTTGGCACTGATTGATGCACTGATGCAAGCGTATATATATGAAGTTGCAAGCATAGAGAAAGTGGTCAAGGCTGTTAGGTGGGTTTGTTGTACACAAGAGGAGGCTGTGGTGAAATTCTGTTGATTATCATCATCATCATCATTATCATCTTCCTCCATTACCAGCCTCCACCTTTTCCATCATAGTCATCCTTCCCCATTATCATCATCATCATCATCAAGTACCATCTTTGCATTGAAGGTCGGTTGTAATGGCTTTGCAGTACTTTCAGCCCTGTGATTTAAGTCACTGTAGTCACTGTAGTGCCATCTCCTTAGTTTATATGTTGTTGTGTTTTCTTATTGTTGTTTATTGGTAATGATTTGTCACCGCCACAACCCCTGTTTTCCGTAATTGTATTTTATAAAGCTGTCCTATACGTGGTGTTTTTATTTTATTGACTGTTTCTTAATGTGGTGTATGTCAGTTGTTAATAGGGAAAGCTAATCCACGCGCAACATTCAGTCCAGCACTACTAGAAGTAGTGTTACGGACTATGCTTGAGTTCAAAGCAAGTGAGCACCCAAAAAAAACAACAACAAAAAAACATGTCAAACCCTGATGACTAAGAGGGAAATTAGAGAAAAACGAACGGCCGAAACTTCACAAATAAACAAAAGAATCATGGCTTGCTGACACTCTAAGATATGAAGAAACACTAAAGAGAGGACTGGAAGGCACACTACTGGGGACAAGAGAAAAGTGCATACTTAGAACAACATTAAAAACCAGCCATGCACAGATCTATCAAAGCAGATATACATAGAAGTAAAGAGAATGTCACAAGACAGACAACTAAAGAATGCAATGACCAGAAGACCTACTACCAACTCAAGAACTGAAATACTAGATGATGATGATGATGATGCCAAGCTTGAAAATGTCTTAGTGTGTCCGACTTTGTTGTTTTATTAAGGTGTTTTACTACATGCCAGTTAATTGATTTATGTCTAGACGAATCACAACATTCCCAGCATCCAGCGAACTTCCAGCTACTCCAGAGGAGGCCTTGGTATTTTGGGTGAATAAAGTCTGTACTGTCTTAGGAACTGAAGGAAAGGCAGAGGAAGAGGTAGAACGGGCTGCAGGACAAAAGGTATGCTGTTTAGTTTGGGAAAAGTGGCGCCGTTTTTTAATTTAAGAAGATGGAAGCCATGGTTGAGAGGTTATGTTATTTACCTCAGGCTTAGAAGGTGCAGGGTTCGATCTCAGTGTGGCACTGGGAAAGTTACACTGACGATGGCTTGAAAGTTAGCGGATGAGGGTTTCATCTTAGCTATAGCCATTCACCATCTAGCTATAAGGTGGTTGGTGTTTCTGGGGCAGTCATGGCTGGCAAAGATTAGTTTAATTTTTGTGCCGCGGTATGTGTGTATACAAGGACATGAGCAGGCTGACATGCTTGCAGGTAAGGCTACTGTGGAGGGTGGATAAGCTATTGACCAGGCTGATATACTGAATGCTCTACGCGAAGTAAAACTTTTGCGAGAACAAAGTGATGACTGAATCTACAACCATGGTCAGACTGCGAGAACAGCAAAGAGGTGTGGCCAGACGAGAGCACTATGCAGGAAGCCAAATAAGATTAATAAACCAACACAGAACTGATGTCGTGAGCTACTACATGCTTCAGGATTTACTGAGGAGGGGATCCGAGCACTTATGGACTGAATGGTTCGATGTGCAATGAGGATGATCTTCGACTAACTAACTTTAGAAAGGGAAGACTGGCCACCTGCTCCTCCGTGCACCCACGCCTACAAAAATGATGGCGCTAACACTTCACATAGCCACGTGTGGGTGGGGTTTGTAGGCCTGGCAAATGAAAATCTTAAATTTTGTGTGTGTGTGTGTGCGTGCGTGCGTGCGTGCTTGTGCTGAATATATTCTGAAAAAGTATAGAACAAATGTATAATTTTTCGATGTAGTCACCACTGCGTTCAGTGCAAGTCCTCCAACGCCAATAAAGTGCTTGGATTCCTGTAGTAAAAAATTCTCTTGATCTCGTGTGTATCCACTCATACACCACCTGCTGTATCTCTTCATTGGACCAAAAAGATTTGAAACTTCCTACTCCACTCATGCACTTGCTGAACTGACAGGCATGCATCACCATACTGGACCTTCATTCGCCGATTAATTTCTTTAGGTTTAACCCCTTAAGTTAACAAAAAACAGATAACAGAACGCTGCTCCTCTTTGGTGCATGTCAAAATTTGGGTGACCTTCTTTAAACTGTCCTTATAACGTCACCATGGTCATCTGCACATGATGTCACGTACTTAACACGCTTGACATCCTTAACAACAACATTGACAGGTTACAAGGCAATGGCATGGTTATTGTAAATTCTATCACACTTTTAAGGTTTTTATTTGAAACCCCGTTAAAAATAGACCTGGACTCCCCGGTCAGTCCAGCCTAAACTGGACACCATAGATGCCCTGGGCAGTAAGGGCATCTGGCATGACACTGACTACATTACTCTTCAAGTGCCGATTGCTGTATACACATATGAGACTAGCAATATATACACAGTACACCTTAAGGCTTGTGAAAGATTCCTTTAAAAAAAAATGTATTTTTATGCATGCATATATTTTTTTTAAAAAGTTTCATATCCCTTACATGACGTTGCTGTCAGCACCAGAATTTTTCAGCTGCTGTTGATGTTCTTGGCAAGATTATTTATGCTCAGTAGTTTACCATTGCTTTCTGAGCGACTGGCTCACATACCCCGAAAGTAACTAACGCGAAAGGATCCGCTGCTGAATCTCGCACAGCTGCATACCTCACATGGATATAGGGATTATGGAGAAATGCATATATTATCTCATGTCAGTTGTTCAGTTTGAAAACTGGTATGTCATTCAATATCAGATATAGCTTTGCGAGTATTCATAAACATACTAGTGTATGGCGCAGAAGCCTGGACATTGAATAAGCAACTAGAAAGTTGAATAGAGGCCCTGGAGATGTGGATATACATAAGAATATGTCGTATTTCATGGAAACAAAAACAGTCAAAAACAGAGGTTCTAGAAAAACTGGGAATGAAAAGAGAGTTGATGAAAGAAATAAAAAAAGAGGCAAGTGAAATATTTCAGCCATATTAAAGGACATGGCACTCTTATAAAAACCAAATGGAGGGTAAGTTTGAAGGCAAGCGAGCAAGAGGTAGACATCAAAAGATGGACGAACAGCAATCTGACAGAATGTACAGTCAGGGTGAGAGACTGTTGGAGATCCATTGCAGCCAACCCTCATTGTGGAGATGGCACCTGATTGTTTGATTGATAAACATATTACTGGGAAATTGATGTGGTAGTTTTCCATTTCCTGTCTTACATTATTTATTGCTGAGTGTTGTTTACCTAACTGTTGTGTTGACTTGTTCATATGCAGGTACGAGCAGTCAAGGCATCACCATACAATGAAACTGTACAAGTGCCTCTCCTGGACGACTTAATGAGGGATATAGGCGATGGATGCAGCGTGGCAGCTGTTATTGCTTACTACAGGCCACAGTTGCTTAGCATAAAAGGTTAAAATGATTCATTTATCTATCACTAGAGTGAATTATGTAGATTAGTAAGGTTATGAATACAGATTTGGTAATATGAGGTGATACCTGACTGTGCTGCTGCTCCTTCTGCTTCTTGACCTTCTGTTTTTTATGTTTTCATTTGCTCGCTTTGAACCCAAGAGTAGTAAATACAGTGCTATTATTGGTTATTGCATTGTACTGATATTTGCGTGTGGATTAGATTTCCCTATTTCCAGTGTCCTTGCCATCAGACAAACCTACTCTGACTTCTGAGTAAGTTACATCCCCAAATTAAGGACGAGAAGCCAACATTTTAGTCCAGTTGACTGATGTGGTTGAACCTGCTGCCTTGCTATCAGCACCGGAAGTTTAAGAGCGGACGCTTTTGTAATTTATTTTGCCTGGTCTAAATCAGATGTTGATAATCGTGAATATGCAATCCTGTCTGTAATTTAAATATTTGTTTTATAAAGCTGGCATTAAACACCGGACACCGAATGAAATACCACTGAGTAGAAATAGAAGAAAGTAGTAGTCTGAAAAATAACACACCTGTAACCAAGCTGTAATGTGCACATAGACCATATTGATACATTGTTTAAAGGATATTACATTCACAGTAAATACATTCATAGAGTTCATGTATATGAAAATTTCCCTCACAGTGCAGCATTGTTAAAAAAATTAAAATCTGTTATTTTGTAGATTTGTCTTGTATTAATTAGAGATTTGTAGTATTGAATGTCCTGTATATGTTTTTCCTTTCATGTGAATAAAATTAGTGAAACTTTCCTTTCACAGCATTTTATGTTTTATATTTCACTAAGTTGTATTTCAGAGATGGGATCATGTACCTGTTTAGGCAGCAATTGTAGACACAGAAGGGGAAACATATATTAAAATTAGAATACAAAAGGCTAGAGGAACTATTAAAGCACTAAAATTTTGTGGAAGTCAAAGGAAATTAATCTGAACACTAAACTTAAAATTTGTAACTCTTAACCTTAAATTAGTGCTACTGTATGGATCATAAACACGGATAATCACTAAAACATTTATTAATAACTTTAACTGGTGCCTGCGTAGAATAGGAGGACTCAAATGTATGACAGAATCACTAATCCCTGGGAAGGTTAACCCGGTCAACAAATGCCTGCAGAAGTCGGATGTGTCGGCCTAACGGTGCAAGAACGCAGCTCTGCTGTAAACAGGCACAACGCAGTCACGTCCAAAAAACAAAAACAAACTCTGGATGAGCGCAGAAGAAGAATCACTAATGTGGAGTTCATAGAGAGAACCGAATAGATACCAGTGAATCCAGAGGTGAGGAAAAGACACTGGCTCAGAGTTGGGCACACTTTGAGAGAACCTGATCAAATCTAACTAGAAAGTCCCTTGTCAACAACCCACAGGGCCAGCAAAATAGAGGGAAATCTAAAAACTCACGGAGAAGAGAATTAGAGACAGAGATGAGTATTATGGGGAGAACAAAAACGTAGCTGCATGGGTTGGCTAAGGAGCTATGCTCCAAGGAGAGTTAAAGGGCAGAAGAAGAAGAAGCTGTGTTTAAGAATATCCATGTACTATTTGTTCTATACATTAAGGACAAAGCTGTGGCAGCACAATGGATTGTCCTCTGGATTATCAGGACAGTAGTCTGGGGTCACTTCCCACTGTGACAGTATTTTTTAAAAAAAAAACCTTACCAGTGTAGCTTTGGGGATGACCCATATACCATATAATAACTTTAAGAATTGTCGGTACATTAACCCATCCCTATGGTAGTTTCTGTGGGATAACTTTACCTTGTATATGTTAGTGCAGTGGTTCTCAACCTTTTTTGGCTCATGCACCCCTTCACCATATGTTCAGAATGTCATTTCCCTCCCAACCTTCATATTTCCTCACTATAAATTCTCTCTCCCCCCCTCCCCACCCCTACACAGTATATGTAAAAATGGAAGCTAAATTTAATAACACATACTAGAACAAGTCTAGAGTCTACTTACGTTATGAAACGAATTTCAGAAGAGCGATAAGTACAGAACCGTAAATTATGGAGGGAAAAACATCAAGTAATCGGTTCTTATTTTAACACGATCTTGAAATAATCTTAATCCCCCCTTCTCTCCCTGGAAACCCTAAATTTCCCCCCTGGGAGGGAATTCTCCACTGGTTGAGAACCACTCTGTTAGTGGGTTGTGTGTGTGTGCATGCGAGCGAGCAAGAGAGAGAGGGAGGGAGGGGAAGAAAGAGAGAGAGAGAGAGAGCTAGCCATGGCTGAAAGGCTGTGGTGTCCACTTCACACTCAGAAGACCCCGGGTCCCATCCCACCATAGGGCTGGGAATGTTTCCAGGAACTATTGGTATCTAATGATATCACGCGTCCCTCTAATCCCTTGGATAGTGAGATAAGATACCTAACACTCTCAGATATGGGCGGGAAAAGTAGGAAGTCTCACGTGCAAGTTGTGCACATTCAATGGCAGTTTGAAATCATAAAGAATAGGTTGTATGGCTGCTTCTGTAGCAAAATGATTTGGGAAAGAAAATCTACCCAAGGGTAGATGGAGCACATTACATGGATGGAATCTTGTCTAGAGGAAGGGAACCTGACATACATGCATGCTGATTTTGAGGTGCATAACATGGTATTTTTATTCTTAAAATATTTTTATGTATGTATAATTTATTTATTGGCGCTCGCTCAAACGTAGTCCATACACACTAATTCTAGAAGTGCTGGACTGAATTTTGCATGTGGATTAGCCTTCCCTATTAACAGTGTCCCTCACCATCACTCTGACTTCAGATGTACTTGCAATTTACGTCCCCAAGTCAAGGACGATACGTCAACACGTTAACATTTTAGTCCAACTGTCCGGTGTAGGATTGAACCCCTAACCTGAGCATCAGTATACCGGATGTTTAAGAACACACATTCTTATCTATTTGGCCATGCTGACCTATGTAAATAGGTATGATACACTCCTCTGGAAAAATAGTTACATGCGCTTTTATGTAAGTTTTCTTTGTTTTATTTCTGTTTTTATGTCTCCATAATTGGGAAGCTTTCCCACAATCTCATGTTTATTCTCTGTTGTCTACAGATCTGTGCTTAAAGGAAGACATTGGGATTGCAGACGCCTTGTACAACCTGCAGCAGATTGGGAATTTCTGTCAGAGTTACCTTCCTTACAGGTGTCTTCATCTGTCATACGAGGACCTGTTGTACACACACAATGAGATGAAAATGAACATCATTGCCTTTCTAGCCGACCTGTTCCATAGTTTTGAGGGGCCTGACTCCTGCCAAGGTCAAGATGGAGGGCTGGGATCTTTACAATCTTCTCCTGATAAAGTTGATGGTATTATTTTGTTTTCTGGTTTTGTTATTTCGTTTTAAAATAATTCATTCATCACTTTTGGTGTTTTCTGTTCAATTCTGGGGTATAACATGTATTCTTGGACACAGTATAATGAGTTGGAAATCATGGCAATATCAATTCTCCACTACCTTTTCTTCCCAGACAATTTTCAGAAAATTCTCTTATACCCATTTTAGGAGGCTGAGCCTAACCCAATGCTGCACTGGTTGGATAATTCTACTTGGGTCTGAACCCAGACCACTGTCTTGACAAACAAAGACTAGCTACTATACCACCATGCCCCCCCCCCCCCCCAACATGTATATATATATATCTGTGTACGTGTGCGCACACAGGTAGGCCCGGCTATACGTCGCTTCGGGTTACGTCATTTTGCTATAACATCGTGGTCACAATGGGACATAGCTTTACTTTACGTCGTTACGTTCCGTCATAACGTCGTCACCTGTGTTGCTGTGCTGCATTAACGTCGCCATTTTACATTTTGTGCAGTACGTTTTTCCAGTTTTGTATTGTGTCATCACCTATAATTATGAGTTCAAAGCGCACAGTAAGTGCTGATAATGTGTCTGGTTGTAAGAGAACCAGAAGGAAAAGTGTTACCCTTAAGGTGAAGTTAGATGTGTTACAATGTTTTCAGGCTGGTGATCGGCGGGCTGTTGATATTGGTAAAGTCCATGGTTTACCTCCAGCCAATGTAAGGACAATTTGTGCAGGTGCTGACAAAATCAAAGAGGCTGCTAAAAAAGTAACCCCTTTGAGTGCTTCCAAGATCACTTATACCAGAAGTACTCTTATGGAGAACATGGAAGCACTATTGGCCGTCTGGATTGAAGACCAGAACCAATGGAATATGCCTGTGAGCAAGATGGTTATCCAAGAGAAAGCACAGTCTCTCTATGGAGATCTAGCTAAGAAAGCAGGTCAGAGCAGTACTAGTAGTGCTGATGATAGTTTTGGAGCGAGTCATGGTTTTAATGCCTCTGCGTCCCAATTAATCTACCACCCTCCCCTCCAACCCATCCATTTAGCCAATAAATACCAACAACCATCTAAATAAACATAACATAATACACTGTATTTCATTTAATTATATGGGAAATAGTGTTTCGCTATACATCGTTTTACTTAAAGTCACATTTTCCGAGAAAGTAACCCCGACGTTAACTGGGGCCTTCCTTTATATATATATATTTTGTTGGTATTTTTTGCAGCGCAACCTGCAGCAGGCAAGAAAAGTTCACAGACTGTACATGGCACTATTCCAATCAGTCAGGTGACCAAAAGAAGCTTCCACAGACCGAGCCTTGAAGAAACTTCTAGCAACCTTGGCATGGGAAGATCAGCGGTCACCAGTCCTATGTGAGTACAGAGTTTTAGCTGCTCTCTCTCTCTCTCTCTCTCTCTCTCTCTCTCTCTCTCTCTCTCTCTCTCTCTCTCTCTCTCTCTCTCTCTCTCTCTCTCTCTCTCTCTCTCTCTCTCTCTCTCTCTCTCTCTCTCTCTCTCTCTCTCTCTCTCATATATGTATCTGACTGTCTCTCTTACTGTCTGCCTGCCTGCCTGTCTGTCTGTTCTTGTGTCTGCCTGTCTGTTTCTTTCTCTTTGTGGGTCTCTCTCCGTGTCTCTCTCACTGTTGCTTGCCTCTCCCCCTCCACTCTCTCTCTGTATGTGTGTCTGCCTGTCTGTCTCTTTCTTACTGTAGGTCTCTCTCTCTCTCTCTCTCTCTCTCTCTCTCTCTCTCTCTCTCTCTCTCTCTCTCTCTCTCTCTCTCTCTCTCTCTCTCTCTCTCTCTCTCTCTCTCTCTCTCATATATGTATCTGACTGTCTCTCTTACTGTCTGCCTGCCTGCCTGTCTGTCTGTTCTTGTGTCTGCCTGTCTGTTTCTTTCTCTTTGTGGGTCTCTCTCCGTGTCTCTCTCACTGTTGCTTGCCTCCCCCCCTCCACTCTCTCTCTGTATGTGTGTCTGCCTGTCTGTCTCTTTCTTACTGTAGGTCTCTCTCTCTCTCTCTCTCTCTCTCTCTCTCTCTCTCTCTCTCTCTCTCTCTCTCTCTCTCTCTCTCTCTCTCTGTATGTGTGTTTACCTCTCTCTCTCTCTCTCTCTCTCTCTCTGTGTGCGTGCGTGCGTGCGTGCGCGTGCGCTTTAGGGATTGGTGAATACAGTTTCACAATTCCCCAACATGCCCAGTCGGAGGTTCAAAATCAGCCTATATAGGCAATTTGTGAGCAGATAGCCTTGCGTTCATGTTGATGGTATAAGCGTCACACGTTCAGAAAGCAATGGCAAACTACTGAGCAAAGAAAACAACAAAACAGTCAGTAACTGCTGTGATGATTGTAGCATTCTGTAAAAGGACATGCAGCTAACTATAACTATGTATGTAATAATCTTTTTGTGAATTACCTCAGTAGTTGGTCTTTTTAACTGACCACAGAATTCTCATCATTTGAAGAAACAGCATGTCAGTGGCCACTCCTTTCTTTTGTCTTTGTTCTGTTCAGTGTACATGATTTATATGCAAAGAGTCACATGGATGTTTATAACATATCCATGTATGATCTATTTTCTTTTGCAGATTTCACCAACCATTACTTTCAAAACGGATATCAGGAAGACACTGCATCCCACAGGAGGAAGCGGGAATATCTTTGTCAGCATCAACCAAACGGACTTCAAGCAGGAGGGCCCTGTCACTAAGCACAGCTCAGGATCGAGATCTAGTTCACAAATCAGTGCTAGCATGGCAGGATGACCAGAGGTTACAGCACAGGTAATATACCTATCAATTTTATGTTTGTTTCTGTGTCTCCGAGAGTTGGACTGTTCTTTATTAACAGCTGAATCCTAATTTTCAGAGGGGAAAAAGTCCTAAGCAGGAACCTGATGTGGTCTGTGAAGTGTTAGGATCATCACATTTATTGGTCTGAATGCATGTAAGACAGAAGTAGTTTAATTTACAGAGTACCAGAGTCTAATTTATTAAGAGGGGGAGTCTAATTTACGGAAAGGAAAGTTATAATTTATGAAGAGCAAGAGCAGTTTATGAAGAGAAAAAGTCTAATTTACGAAGAGGGAAGTTATAATTTATGAAGAGAAAGTCTAATTTACAAAGAAGAAAGTTATAATTTATGAAGAGCTGGAACAGTTTATGAATAGAAAAAAACATATAATTTACGAAGAGGGAAGTTATAATTTATGATCAACGAGCAGTTCATGAAGAGAAAAATTCTAATTTATGAGTAGTAAGTCTAAATTGTGTAAATAAAAATAGGTGTGTGGAAAACTATGTGTTAGAGTATGATTTACAGAGAAAAAGTTTATTTTAGAGATTGCTAGAATCTTATAAATGAAGACTATAAAAGTCCAGTTTGTGTAGAACAGAAGCATAGTTCATGAATAGCTAGTCTAATGTTCCTGTATTACTGGGACTCATAAAGGGAGCAAAGAAGAGTGATACTGTAACTTACTATGCATGTCATCAGAAACAACTAAGGAGGGTTGGGGTGAGATTTGCTACTTCATCACGCAGACAACTTCAGCTGCACAATGCAGCCACACATGAACAAGACTAAAAGGGCTTAGCATGAGTTTGAGGGCCTGTACTCCTTTAAGGCAGATGAACAGCAGTAGCGGAAGAAGAGGAAAGAGAGGAAGAATGTGAGGTGTATGTATGTGGTATGTATGTATATATCTGTGTGTGTGTGCATGAGTACGTGCGTGCGCGTAGGTATGTAAAGAGTCGCTTAAAAGTCAACAAGGTCGACTTCATCGCACCAGGCTTTTATCCCATATGGCTCAGTCTCTTTCTGCAGCGCGGAAAGCGTCACACAAAGCACAAACTAAATAGCTCCAGCGACGACCCTCAGGAGTTTCCGAAAAAAATACACCCATGAATCGAAGGATGCGGCCCGGAATCAAACCCCCAACCTTCAGAGCACAAGGCAGACATCTTGACCACTTCGCCATGGAGACTCCCGCATGGTGTACTGGTTTTGCTAAGTACCTCTACATCTGAATAGTTTGAAATTCAGCACCTTTTCTTGATATATGATGGGTCTTCAAATGGTGGTCTTAAAAGTGTTTAGTTTTAGTTTAGTTTTAGTCGTTGGATCAACATCACGGCACACGGTTTAACCCATAAGTGCTCCGTTTTCCTCCTAACTCAAACCTGAGTCTGGAGAAACTCAGCTCAATGCACAAACTCCGTTGCATCGGCGAGGATCCTGAAATACTTAATAATTACCTGAAAAAGTCTTAAAAGTGTGATAGAAATTACAATAACCATGCCACTGTCTTGTAACCTGTCAATATGGTTGTTAAGGATGTCAAAAGTTATAAGCATGTGACATCACAGTGCAGACGAACACAGTGACATCATAAGGACAGTTTAAAGATGGGCTTGCTCCACTTTTGACATGCACCAAAGGGGAGCAGCGTTTTGTTATCTGTTTTTTCATCAGTGAAGGGGTAAAACCTATAGAAATTCATCGGCAAATAAAGGTCCAGTTTGATGATGCATGCCTGTCAGTCCAGCAAGTGTATGAGTGGAGTAGGAAGGTCCAGTATGGTGATGCATGCCTGTCAGTCCAGCAAGTGTATGAGTGGAGTAGGAAGGTCCAGTATGGTGATGCATGCCTGTCAGTCCAGCAAGTGTATGAGTGGAGTAGGAAGGTCCAGTATGGTGATGCATGCCTGTCAGTCCAGCAAGTGTATGAGTGGAGTAGGAAGGTCCAGTATGGTGATGCATGCCTGTCAGTCCAGCAAGTGTATGAGTGGAGTAGGAAGGTCCAGTATGGTGATGCATGCCTGTCAGTCCAGCAAGTGTATGAGTGGAGTAGGAAGGTCCAGTATGGTGATGCATGCCTGTCAGTCCAGCAAGTGTATGAGTGGAGTAGGAAGGTCCAGTATGGTGATGCATGCCTGTCAGTCCAGCAAGTGTATGAGTGGAGTAGGAAGGTCCAGTATGGTGATGCATGCCTGTCAGTCCAGCAAGTGTATGAGTGGAGTAGGAAGGTCCAGTATGGTGATGCATGCCTGTCAGTCCAGCAAGTGTATGAGTGGAGTAGGAAGGTCCAGTATGGTGATGCATGCCTGTCAGTCCAGCAAGTGTATGAGTGGAGTAGGAAGGTCCAGTATGATGATGCATGCCTGTCAGTCCAGCAAGTGTATGAGTGGAGTAGGAAGGTCCAGTATGGTGATGCATGCCTGTCAGTCCAGCAAGTGTATGAGTGGAGTAGGAAGGTCCAGTATGGTGATGCATGCCTGTCAGTCCAGCAAGTGTATGAGTGGAGTAGGAAGGTCCAGTATGGTGATGCATGCCTGTCAGTCCAGCAAGTGTATGAGTGGAGTAGGAAGGTCCAGTATGGTGATGCATGCCTGTCAGTCCAGCAAGTGTATGAGTGGAGTAGGAAGGTCCAGTATGGTGATGCATGCCTGTCAGTCCAGCAAGTGTTTGAGTGGAGTAGGAAGGTCCAGTATGGTGATGCATGCCTGTCAGTCCAGCAAGTGTTTGAGTGGAGTAGGAAGGTCCAGTATGGTGATGCATGCCTGTCAGTCCAGCAAGTGTGTGAGTGGAGTAGGAAGGTCCAGTATGGTGATGCATGCCTGTCAGTCCAGCAAGTGTTTGAGTGGAGTAGGAAGGTCCAGTATGGTGATGCATGCCTGTCAGTCCAGCAAGTGTTTGAGTGGAGTAGGAAGGTCCAGTATTGTGATGCATGCCTGTCAGTCCAGCAAGTGTTTGAGTGGAGTAGGAAGGTCCAGTATTGTGATGCATGTCTGTCAGTCCAGCAAGTGTTTGAGTGGAGTAGGAAGGTCCAGTATTGTGATGCATGTCTGTCAGTCCAGCAAGTGTTTGAGTGGAGTAGGAAGGTCCAGTATTGTGATGCATGTCTGTCAGTCCAGCAAGTGTTTGAGTGGAGTAGGGAAGGTTCAGTATTGTGATGCATGCCTGTCAGTCCAGCAAGTGTATGAGTGGAGTAGGAAGGTCCAGTATTGTGATAGCATGCCTGTCAGTCCAGCAAGTGTTTGAGTGGAGTAGGAAGGTCCAGTATTGTGATGCATGCCTGTCAGTCCAGCAAGTGTATGAGTGGAGTAGGAAGGTCCAGTATGGTGATGCATGCCTGTCAGTCCAGCAAGTGTATGAGTGGAGTAGGAAGGTCCAGTATGGTGATGCATGCCTGTCAGTCCAGCAAGTGTAGTGAGTGGAGTAGGAAGGTCCAGTATGGTGATGCATGCCTGTCAGTCCAGCAAGTGTATGAGTGGAGTAGGAAGGTCCAGTATGGTGATGCATGCCTGTCAGTCCAGCAAGTGTATGAGTGGAGTAGGAAGGTCCAGTATGGTGATGCATGCCTGTCAGTCCAGCAAGTGTATGAGTGGAGTAGGAAGGTCCAGTATGGTGATGCATGCCTGTCAGTCCAGCAAGTGTATGAGTGGAGTAGGAAGGTCCAGTATGGTGATGCATGCCTGTCAGTCCAGCAAGTGTATGAGTGGAGTAGGAAGGTCCAGTATGGTGATGCATGCCTGTCAGTCCAGCAAGTGTATGAGTGGAGTAGGAAGGTCCAGTATGGTGATGCATGCCTGTCAGTCCAGCAAGTGTATGAGTGGAGTAGGAAGGTCCAGTATGGTGATGCATGCCTGTCAGTCCAGCAAGTGTATGAGTGGAGTAGGAAGGTCCAGTATGGTGATGCATGCCTGTCAGTCCAGCAAGTGTATGAGTGGAGTAGGAAGGTCCAGTATGGTGATGCATGCCTGTCAGTCCAGCAAGTGTATGAGTGGAGTAGGAAGGTCCAGTATGGTGATGCATGCCTGTCAGTCCAGCAAGTGTATGAGTGGAGTAGGAAGGTCCAGTATGGTGATGCATGCCTGTCAGTCCAGCAAGTGTATGAGTGGAGTAGGAAGGTCCAGTATGGTGATGCATGCCTGTCAGTCCAGCAAGTGTATGAGTGGAGTAGGAAGGTCCAGTATGATGATGCATGCCTGTCAGTCCAGCAAGTGTATGAGTGGAGTAGGAAGGTCCAGTATGGTGATGCATGCCTGTCAGTCCAGCAAGTGTATGAGTGGAGTAGGAAGGTCCAGTATGGTGATGCATGCCTGTCAGTCCAGCAAGTGTATGAGTGGAGTAGGAAGGTCCAGTATGGTGATGCATGCCTGTCAGTCCAGCAAGTGTATGAGTGGAGTAGGAAGGTCCAGTATGGTGATGCATGCCTGTCAGTCCAGCAAGTGTATGAGTGGAGTAGGAAGGTCCAGTATGGTGATGCATGCCTGTCAGTCCAGCAAGTGTATGAGTGGAGTAGGAAGGTCCAGTATGGTGATGCATGCCTGTCAGTCCAGCAAGTGTTTGAGTGGAGTAGGAAGGTCCAGTATGGTGATGCATGCCTGTCAGTCCAGCAAGTGTTTGAGTGGAGTAGGAAGGTCCAGTATGGTGATGCATGCCTGTCAGTCCAGCAAGTGTTTGGGCAGAGTAGGAAGGTCCAGTATGGTGATGCATGCCTGTCAGTCCAGCAAGTGTATGAGTGGAGTAGGAAGGTCCAGTATGGTGATGCATGCCTGTCAGTCCAGCAAGTGTTTGAGTGGAGTAGGAAGGTCCAGTATGGTGATGCATGCCTGTCAGTCCAGCAAGTGTATGAGTGGAGTAGGAAGGTCCAGTATGGTGATGCATGCCTGTCAGTCCAGCAAGTGTTTGAGTGGAGTAGGAAGGTCCAGTATGGTGATGCATGCCTGTCAGTCCAGCAAGTGTTTGGGCAGAGTAGGAAGGTCCAGTATGGTGATGCATGCCTGTCAGTCCAGCAAGTGTATGAGTGGAGTAGGAAGTTTCAAAACATCATGACTTCTGTGAAGAGGTACACCAGGTGGTACATGAGTGTTTACACACACGACCAAGAGAATTTTTTTCTACAGGAATCCAAGTACTTTATCGGCGCTGGAGGATCTGCATTGAGCGCAGTGGTGACTACATCGAAAAATGGTGCATTTGTTCTTTACATTTTCAGAATATATTCACACTCAAAAATTAAGGTTTTCATTTGAAGTCCCCTCGTATTTAGTTTGGGTTCCTCTCGGAGTATTTGCCCTTAGCATTGGAAACAGTCATTCAGTTTAACCAGGAGACAACACATCAGGTAGGGACAATATGAATGTTTGAAAGAAGAGGAAGAAAACTAAGTTACCAGGCTCACATTCAGTTCTTTATTCCCTCCCAGGTCTGACATGGATGGAGATGTGAGCAATCCTTATAATAGGCTGTCTGCGAATGTCAGCCTGGACACGGCTTTGAATCGTAATAGCAATGCCAACAGCAACCTCAGTTTAGACTTCAGTAACTTAGAATCACACCGGTAAGTAGCATTCAAATTGAAGAGAACAGTACCTTTCAATTAATCTTACCTGTTATTTAATTTCTTTTCACTTCTCATGATATAGTGAATTAATGTTGATTGTTATGTTCTGTCTGAGTTCAGTTTCTTCTATGCCATGGTAATATCTAGGCACATGGATAACATCGTATGGAAGATGTATCACTGAGATAAGGAACAGAATAGGACAAGCAAAAACTGCATTCTATCAAATGAAGAACGTTTTGTGCAATAAATCACTGTCCTTGAAAGTTGAAAAAAAGTTCTTGCATGTTACATAGAATCAATTTTAACATACGGCTGCGTATCCTGGGCAATAAGAAAACAGGTGAAAAAATCCACGGAGGCCTTGGAGATGTGGTTTTATAGAAGAATGCTGAAAATTAATTGGACGGCCAAAATGAGCAATCTGGACATTTTGAGGGAAGCTGAGTTGCAAAGACAACTTAACCACAAACATCAGAAAGAGGCAATCATTGTGTCTTGGTCATGTTATGAGAAGACAATAACTGGAACATGTCGTGACAATTGGAAAGATTTGTGAAAAGAGAGATAGAGGAAGACAGCATGAGAAGATTCTTGACAGTCTTGTGTCATGGCATGGAAGGGAGTCAACACACAGACTGATCCATGCAGCTGGAGATCACAAATTGTGGAGAGGCATGATCGCCCACACCAGCCGGCAAGGCACTGATGGTTAATTTAATTTAGGAGAAAGGGAAGAAAGATGGGGGAATGAATTCTTTGTACACTTCCAGATGCCAACCTGAATATATTTAGCAGCAATCATCTTGAGCATGTTGACATCTCCAAAGAGTTTGTCCACAGATGGCGCTGGTGTTAGCCAAATAATTTTGTTTGTTCTGCATCTGTTGGATGCTGTGATCCATCTATAGTTGATCTACTCATATGAATGCTAGAGGATATAGTCACTGCTGGATGTTTGTTGCAATGGAAGCCACCCCATGTTGAATATTTTCACATATAGAGTTGACCAAGATCCTACAAATTTGCAACAAAAGTATTTTTCCTACAAGACCTCAACCAACCCTGTTTATTAATCTATTCTATTATCTGTTCTCGTAGGAGTGATTATCACAATTGACGATGAGAATTTATTATCGTAGAAGTGATTGGTGTTGGTATTTTATTATGATGGAAATAATTGGTCCTGAAATATTGTCATGGTGGAAATAATTGATACTGAGACTTTGTTTTTGTGGAAATAATTGATGCTGTGACTTTTTTATGGGAGAAATAATTGATGCTGAAACTTTGTTATGGGGTTTGATTGATTGATTGATTGATTTAGGAACCGACATCACAGCATTCGGGGCATTCCCATAAGCGCTCCGTCCCCATCCTCAGAAGCCAGCAAAGAGTTCCAACTCCAATAGTACCAGTGGTAATCTGATTATAAGTGCGTCTCGCCTTTCCTCTAAGCGTCGAGCATCGGCCAGATCCCCTTGTCACTCCACGCTGTCGCATTCTTGCTAGACCATGGTGATCCATTTGCTTCTCCGAGGTGTACACGTGCCGAAACCATGTCTGCCTTATCATGCATCAGTACTCCACCTAGTTTTGCAGAGCCAGCCAATATGTCTGCCTGTTCATTCCCTAACACACCAGCATGCCCCGGAGAAAATATCCAGACGATGCTTGCCACCCGTGACTTCCGAAGCGAAGCAAGCCACTCGTCACGAAGCCTGCCCCTTCTCACCCTACTCAGCATGCTTTCTGAGTCAGTTACAGTCACGGTGTGTGTGTATCGTATTCTCCATCCAGCGGAAAGCTGCACTGACTGCCTCCACCTCCATTCTTAAGCTAGATGTTGTGGTATCATATGCCAGGCTCTCCTGCACCAAACGTCGACCAATAGCCTTTGCCAAGAAACCCCAGGCACTTCTACTACCTCTCAATACCGAACCATCTGTGTAGATAATCACATCACCCGGGCGAGCATTATCCTGAATTAATTGCTGGATTTCCACTTCTTTGGCCCCTGCTGGCCACTTCCTGCACTCCCGGCTCAATGTGATTATAACTGCACAATTATGACTGCTCCGCTGGCACTCTGGCCCACTCCTCTCCACGCCTAATGTTCTCCAAGGGGCACACCTGTCTGATCGTATCCTTTGCCTGAGCCATCCATGATTTCAGTCGCTGACCCTTAACTGCGTCCAGCGCCTCATGCAGTGGGTGGTCTGTGTCTGCAGCTACTCTGAGGTATGCCTTCGCCTGCATCACCTTGAGCCTACCAGCAACACTCGGCAGAAAGAGGATGTAACACATACACACTACTGGGGTGTCTCTAGTGCATCCCAGAATGACCCGCATAGCTTCGTTCTGTATGCGCTCTAACTTCACCAGCTGACTCTCTGAGACAGTGAGCAGACCTAATCCATAATCAACTACTGAGAGGATCAAGTGCTGGTATAGTCTGAAAAGCATTATCTGCTCTATGTCCATTGCAGCCATAGTTTTAAGTGCGCTGAGTCCCTTTTGAGATCTTGTCACAACCGTCTCCACATGATCCTTGTTATAGGGTAAATAATTGATACTGAGACTTTGTTATGGTGGAAGTAATTAATGCTGAGACTTTGTTATGGTGGAAGTAATTAATGCTGAGACTTTGTTATGGTGGAAGTAATTAATGCTGAGACTTTGTTATGGTGGAAGTAATTAATGCTGAGACTTTGTTATGGTGGAAGTAATTAATGCTGAGACTTTGTTATGGTGGAAGTAATTAATGCTGAGACTTTGTTATGGTGGAAGTAATTAATGCTGAGACTTTGTTATGGTGGAAGTAATTAATGCTGAGACTTTGTTATGGTGGAAGTAATTAATGCTGAGACTTTGTTATGGTGGAAGTAATTAATGCTGAGACTTTGTTATGGTGGAAGTAATTAATGCTGAGACTTTGTTATGGTGGAAGTAATTAATGCTGAGACTTTGTTATGGTGGAAGTAATTAATGCTGAGACTTTGTTATGGTGGAAGTAATTAATGCTGAGACTTTGTTATGGTGGAAATAATTGATGCTGTGACTTTGTTATGGTGGAAGTAATTAATGCTGAGACTTTGTTATGGTGGAAGTAATTAATGCTGAGACTTTGTTATGGTGGAAGTAATTAATGCTGAGACTTTGTAATGATGTACACAACTGGTCATAACTGGCTGACCTGGTATGGTAGGAGTATTTGTAATTAATTAATGTTGAGAACCTGCAACACTGGAAGTAATTAATGTTGAGACTCTGCATTATTGAAAGTAGTTTATGTTGAGAATCTGCATAATGGCAGTAGTTACTTTTGAGAATCTGCATCATTGGAAGTAATTGATGAATGTGCATCAATGGAAGTAATTAATGTTGAGAATCTGCATCATTGGAAGTAATTGATATTGAGAATCTACATCAATCAGAGTAATTGATGTTGAGAATCTGCACCAGTGGAAGTAATAATTGTTGAGACTCTGCATCATTAGAAGTAATTTACGTTGAGAATCTGCATCAATGTGAGTAATTTACGTTGAAAATCCAGTATGATGGAGATATTTCATGCTATGAATCCCCAACCCCCACTGATGAAGAAATATATGTGTGGGTTTTCCCTGTTTTATTGTTGTAAATCTTGAGCACCCCTCATTGCTTTATTTTTTCCAGTCAAGACTATATGGAAATAGAGAGCATCACTTCAGACACTCCTCATTTCAACCATCCCCACCAGCACACTGACCGTTTGAGCAATCGGACGCCCACGTCCTGCAGTCACTGAGCAGAGGCTCGAACCCCTCATGCCTGCATTGCTGAAACCTTCCAAAGAAAAGCTGATGAACTTAAGTAAAGCTCAGGAGAATGGAGACAGGTACGTCCTTTTGGGTATATTTTTTGGGTCTGTCTGCCTGCCCGCCCCCCTCCCCCCGTCTGTCTGTCTGTCTGTCTGTCTGTCTGTCTGTCTGTCTGTCTGTCTGTCTGTCTGTCTGTCTGTCTGTCTGTCTGTCTGTCTGTCTGTCTGTCTGTCTGTCTGTCTGTCTGTCTGTCTGTCTGTGTCTGTCTGTCTGTCTGTCTGTCTGTCTGTCTGTCTTTTCTCTTTCTCTTTGTTCTGTCTGTCTATGTCTCTCTCTGTATGTCTCTCTCTCTTCCCTGTCTGTCCATCAGGCTTTCTGTCACTCTCACACAACATACAGAGAGAAAGAGAGATTACTTGCATGTCCTTATTAATATGTTGCCATCAATCCCTGTATTTGCTGACTGTACTAGGCAAGTTTATGTTTTTATATTCAGTAGTTTGTCATTGCTTTCTGAACTGCCGAGGCCTCATACCATCAAAATTAATCCCTGCGGCTGATCTCAAATGTTCGATTCACTATTTCGGGGAATTGTGAAACTTGTATTTCACTACCAACTAAGCCACAGATACCAACTATATATATATATATATATATATATATATATATATATATATATATATATATAATATATATATATATATATATATATATATATATATATATATATTTTAAAGTGGCTTTTCCTGCAACACACTGCAATCACATCCAGCACCTATTGAATGTTTGGGATTTACTGGGCAATTTATGTTCAGTAATTTGCCATGGCTTTCTGAACAGGACGTCAGCATTTAAGTTAATTGACTGATGATGATGTAGTTAAAAACTAAACCCTAACATTGCATTACCTGGAGTTAAAAAACTGTTCACGTCATTTCTTGGACTTGGCGATCAATCCCAGGTTGAATTTTCTAGGACATTTTATTTTCAATAGTTCTCAATTGCTTTCTGAATGAGAAATCAACAATCAAGTCCAGCTGAGTGGTGTGTGGGATGTATCCACTAACCAAACTGCGATGTACAGGAATCTTAAGCGCCAACATGACAATCCTGTCCGTCATGCTAACCATTACATCCTAGAGTAGAAGAGGATGTACCATGAATGGGTGTTCATTTCTTCTGTTGTTAGTTGCATAATTTTTTGGCTGTTCGTGATTATTGGGCAAGTTTATGTTCAGTAGTTTGCCATTGCTTTCTGAACAGATCGGCACCCATACTATTTAATAAAAAACCAAGGTAAGGCGGTCCGCTGCCAAATCTCCCACAGCTCTGTTTCGAACGTGGTATGTGGAATTACGAACTGCGTGCATAATCCCCTCACCACGGAGCTGGCTTCTTGTGTTGAGTGAATGAAATAGATGAGAGATCTGATAAATCGGTGTAATAAATGATTCCCTTACAGGTCGCCTAAAAGGAAAAAACTGATGCCATCCTCTGATCAGACGTCAGTGGCATCATCGGTGCAGCGATCAACCGCCTTCTCACCTGTGCCTCCAGGTTGGTGTATTCCTCATTCATTCACAGACCTGAGCTCTTAGTCAGTAAATTACAGTAATGGGTCCTTATACTTGCCTTAACGGCAGTCTGGGCATATAGTGCTTAAACTAATATTTGTATACATATTACACAAGAAATCAATTGGGGAACACGTTGAGGCCACTATGCTGGTTTAATATAAATTATGAGACCTATGTTGCTATCTCAATGGTTTGATATGAATTCTGTCCGTATTCCATAGTTGTAGGTTCATGTGTATGATAGACATGACTAATGAAGACACTGTTTTTGGAGTGTATAGTTGGTCGTGCGTCGAAGTACACTTGTTCCTGCAGCGAGGCACTGTCACCATTTGGAGGTGACAGGTTCGAATCCCGGTCGGTAACGATAGCTTTCAAATTTTATGTTGTCTAGTGCGTCCTCAAGTCTCTATTTCCTTCTTCTCCTTCTGTGAGCGCCAAACAATACTATGTGCGTTTATTTATGTAATATTTGTATAGACCAGTCAACTCTCAGTGGGTGATGTGATCAGTATCATGACGGCTGCCTTTACATCCCAAGATATTTCCTGGTTCTCATTTTAGGCTGAGTCGTACTGGAAGTCTTGTCAATTACAACAAAAACACCATGGCTATTCTTAGTGCACTTGCTTAACAATAATTTTCTTTCGAACTCATTATTTGGAGTCCGTGTTAAGTCATGATAGGTAAGAGTTGACAAGTCAAGATTGGTAGTAGTTGACAGGTAATGATTGGTAATAGTTGACAAGTCAGGATTGGTTGTTCACTTTGTTCTTCTGTTCTGAATCTGTTGTTATTATTGGCTTCTAGCTGGGCATTTTTATGCGAAGAGTGATGAAGGTCAGCATGGTTGAATGGATAAGAGATCTTGCTCTTAAACTTCCGGTGTGCTGATGCCAAGTTAGTGGGTTAACCCCATGCATTGGTCAATTAAACTAACATGTTGACTTCTCGTCCGTGACATGGGGCTGTAAATTACAAGTATGTTAGAAGGTGGAGTGGGTTCATCTGATGGCAAGGTACACTGGTATCAGGGAATGCTAATCCACACACCGAAATCAGTCCAGTGCACTAGAAGTGTAGCACGTGTGTGTGTACTACACTTAGGTTCAAAGCTAGCAGTTTGAGGGTGGGGGGGGGGGGGGGGGGGGGGGGGGGGGGGTGGGGGGGTGGGGGGGGGGTGGTGGAGGTGTTTGGTCATGCATGCATTTTGCTTGTCTGTTTGACCAGTTTTCTTTTGTTGCCATGACTCCATAAATCCGTTCTCATGCTGCAGGATCTGTACAGTTTGTTATTCTGCTGCTCCTGTATTAATTGTATTAGCCACTGACTTAATTACAAGCAAGTGACTGTGATTGGAAAAAAAAACCTGTAGTATTTCTATTACACTGATCAATTACCAACATGATCTGCAGAAAGTTTTAGTGACCACATTTTCAGTTGAGTTCTGTTTGAATTCCCTTGAACAGAGGTACACAAGTTGTCCCTATTTAGGACAAATTATTACAGAGGATGCTTGTTGTGATGAAAAAATAAGATCAAGAATTGCAATAGCCAGAAAAGTATTCCAAAAGAAGCAAACATTACCAACATCAAGTTTATGAACTGCGGAAATGAATAATTGCTGCATATATTTGTACCGTAACACTGCACATTTCTGAAATATGGACTCAAAACAAAAGAGAAGAAAAGAACTTTTTATATGTAATGTTATGGCAGGATGTAAAGCGTGAGCTGGACATAAAAACAATTGACTGAACAAATTCTTAAAGATATTGGAGATAATTGACTATTGAACAACATACATAACAAGAAGATTGTCTTGATTTGGTCACAACATGAAATATGGAGGTTATTACTGATAATACTGGAGGACCAGATATAGGGCAAGGGAAAAAAGATAATGCCCAGGAAGCAACTACATCACACCAGCATGGATGGACATTGGGGAGCAGACTTAGCCTGAACTGAAGAGAATGTCTGACGGGAGGAGACAGTGAAGGGACATGATCACATATCTTCACCACCAGTCATTTGATGGATATACCTGATGAAAGTATTCCAAGAAGCTGACACCAAAATGTGAAATGGAAATAGAAGGGAACATTCTTAACCAAGTGAATAATTGTAAATACCTAGGGACATTTATAACATCAGACGGAAGGTGCACAACAGAAATTAAGAACAGAATAGGGCAAGCAAAAGATGCATTTCAGAAAATGAAAGTATCGTATGCAATAATCATTGAATGTAAGAAAGAGAGTGCTGAAGAGCTATATTGAACCTGTTTTACTGTATGGCAGTGAATCTTGGAATGCAAATGAACAAATGAGAACTTGGAAGTAACTAATGATGATTGCCTGAGAGAGGCTAATGAAGCTAGAACATTATATAAAACAATAAGAAAGAGACCTGTCTTTGGTCATGTGATGAGAAGAGAGGCATTGGAGAACATTGTGATGGCTGGAAAGATCGAGGGGAAAAGAGGCAGACGCTGACCAAAGAAATGATGCTGGATGGACTGAGATGGTGGCAGGGTGGAATATCAGCAGAGTTTATCCAGAACACCAAAGACTGAGATCTGTGGAGAGACATGAACGCAAATGCCAGGTTGCATGGCCGTTGATGATGATGACCTGATGATAATATTTTAATATGTTCACGATATTGCAGGTGGCAGAAGCCAGTCTCCATATCACAGATCTCCGCCACAGGGTTCTCGTGGGAAAGCTTTTGAAGCCTTCATGGTTGGGCCAGGCTGCGAAGGAAATGCAGCATTGGAAACTAAGTCCAAACAGGGAATCTCTGGAAATACTTCACAGCCTGTCCTGCAGAGAGGTGAGAAGATATGCATTGTTTATGCTGGAAACCATGTTGTATTGAGTTCACTCTTGGCAGAATGAACTGTTGGACTGAAATGTATTTATGTCACACCATAGTTTTCACTTGTTAGAAGCAGTCAGAAGCTGGGCAGAGTGGCTCAGGTCATGACCCCACCTCGGTCCAAAAACAAATCTATAAACTTCAGAGCATGAGGCATATGGCTTGACCACTTCCCATAGAGAACATTCCCCTCTTCTTCCCTGCCTGTCTTATAACATGGTAATATGCATTGTTTATGTTCACAACTCATGTAACAATGTTTTGTTTTCCTTTGTGAATGTCACATGCAAAATAGTTAATTGATGTACGAAAGATGAATGATTGGAAGGCCGAATGTAAGACGGGCCTACGCGCCCAATTTGTGACCCTTTCAAAATAAAATTTGCTTCTTTGTTTGTGCATTCCCTCTTCTTTTGCCCTTTATAAGCAACTCATTCCATGTTGAACTATCCTTTGCTATTCCTAGCTATTCACTCAGTCGTCTTAGGTCTAGGACAACTGATCATAAACCATATAGAAGAGGTCCCAAACTCTGTCGATGTCCTACCCATATTAATTTCTGTCTCTACTTCTCTTCACTATACGTGTTAGGTATTACTCTATTTCTTTTGTTTGGTGGATTCCAGACCAAGGCCTTTCTAGGCATTCTATTCTCAGGTTTTCTTAATGTATGTCCTATCTAGCGTCAGCATCTTTCACCTCTGGATTCACTGGTATTTGTCTAGTTCTCTCCATGAGCTCCACGTTGGTGATTCTTTCATACCATTTTAGCGCAGGAACTAATTAATGAATGTTTGCAGTTTATTTGTAATTGTTTCAATAGTTCTTCATGTTTCTTATCCACACAGTAGTGCTGATTGAACGTTAGATTTGAAGTTTGGTGTTAAGTTGAATTTCTTTTGACAAGTACCGCCCTATTCTTGTATTATTGATCATGATTGATAAAGTGTGTTACTTCAGTCCTCCAGCCCTGTTTATCATGGTTGATAAAGCATAAAATAACATTACTTCAGTAATCTAGAAGTTAAGGTATTTGCATATCCTTTACAGGATGTTACAGTCAACCCCAGCATTTTTTACTCTCATACCGTTACATAAAAATCAACACAAGGCAGTCAACTGCTAAATTGGCTGAAGTTGTTTTGAATGTCGTATGCGGGATTATGAATTGCACCTGTAACCCCTTCGCCACAGAGTCATATTTATGATAATTTGTTAAACTTTTGACAGTTATTTCAGTTTATTTATTTGGTTATTTCGGGATTTGAGGTTTGAAGATTGAGCACAACCCACTGCTGGCAACGCTGATTGTATTCCATTACGAATCTTGGGCCTTGTTCATGTCAAATTGGAAGCACTAGACTCAAGTTTTACTCAGTAGTGCATATCCATGACTTTACCCGGGACCGACCACCGGATCACTGGCATGTGAGGCCTCACCCGCCTGACACGCCAGTGATCCGGAGTTCACTCCCGGGTCCAGTCAGGGATATTCACTACTGTTAAGTTATTTCAGTAATTGGACATTCTTGTTAAATATTGGTGTAGTTTATAATGGTTTGTGCTTGTGTGTCAGTGTGAATTCACCTGTACCGATGTCTTAGTCACAGATATGAGCCCGGCAGGCAGCTATACGGTGCAAGACCGGGCCAGTAGTGTCCAGGCGGCTAGAGCAGCAGGCATTCCGGTAGTCTCAGACAGCGAGGACACACCACTGACCGCCATCAGGTCAAGGGAAGGAAGCATTGCCAGTTCTGGAGAGTATTCTGACCATGAGTCACGGAAGATTCATCAGGAGTATAAGGTCAGTCTGGTATCTTTTCATGTTTGTGATGCATGTTTTGTGAGTGTATGTGTGCGTGTGCGCGCGCTTTTAACTCAAGCATAGTCCATACACGTGTTACTACTTCAAAGTGTACTGGACTAATTTTTGCATGTGGATTAGCTTTCCCTATTACCAGTGTCCATCACCATCAGGCAAACCCACTCCAACTTCAGAGGTACTTGTAATTTACATCCCTGAGTCAAGAACGAGTAGTCATGTTAGTCCAACTGTCTGGTGTAGGGGTTGAATCCACTACCTCAGCAACAGCACACCAAATGTTTACCAAGTGCTGATCTCTTCCGATGTATGTAAAAACAGTCAAGTGAGGGACTCTTCTACATGCCTTGAGCTTTGTTGGGTATATGGTGCTACCCCATGTTTTTTATAGGCTAATCAGCACCCAGAGTGTTATATATGCCATCCCTTACCCACCCATGGTCACGTCACAGAGTTTTGAGATGTTTTATTCAGAAGCTGATAATAGCTGCATGTAACTGGACATTGCAAGATGAGGAGAAGCATGATTGCCCATGCCAGTTGGCAAGGCACTGGATATTGATGATTATGATATCCATAAGTACTCTAGATTACATGAGGAGAATCTCAACACAGTGCACAAACTCCATAGCACCAGAAAGGATCAGAATGTGTATAAGCTATAATCAAACATGCTATCTATATTCTTTTGCTGGTAGGTTTCCTGTTTTTGAAATTTAACCTAGTTTTAATTACAGAATATTGTCTCAAGTTATAGTTTTAATTACAGAATGTTGTCTCGAGGTATAGTTTTAATTACAGAATGTTGTCTAGAGTTACAGTTTTAATTACAGAATGTTGTCTCAAGTTCTAGTTTTAATTACCCAGAATGTTGTTTCTTGTTATAGTTTTAATTACAGAATGTTGTCTGGAGTTACAGTTTTAATTACAGAATGTTGTCTTGAGTTATAGTTTTAATTACAGTAAGTTGTCTCAAGTTATAGTCTTATTTATAGAATGTTGTCTCAAATTATAGTTTTCATTACAGAATGTCTTAAGTTACAGTTTTAATTACAGAATGTTGTCTCGAGTTATAGTTTTAATTACCGAGAATGTTGTCTCGTGTTATAGTTTTAATTACAGAAAGTTGTCTCGAGTTATAGTTTTAATTACAGAATGTTGTCTTAAGTCATAGTTTTAATTACAAAATGTTGTTTCAAGTTATAGTTTTAATTACAAAATGTTGTTTCAAGTTATAGTTTTAATTGCATAATTTCGTTTTGTTTTTATTTGAAATCAGGTTAGAGAATCTGGATTTGCCACGACTGCTGATTCCAAGATGGCCGAAGCCAACATCAGCAACAATGGCAGCAGCAAGCCAATTATGCTCATATCAGACCATCTCAGCAGTGTGCGGACCAAACTGGATGGGGATGATAGCGGCATCTTGAACAAACTGTCTTCTAAAACAACCACCAATTTTGCAGAGCTGAAGCGTTTGAAGGATAATCTAGGCTATAATTTAGATAGGGTAAGTGATGTTTTATCATTCACTGGTATAAGTTTAGTAAAGAATCAACATCACAGCACCCGAGACATTCCCATATGTGCTGTGTCCTGATCTTCAAATGCCAGCAAAGAGTTCCAGTGCTAATCATAGCAGTCTGACTGTGTGTCCATCTGGCTTTTCCTTGGAGTCCTGACTGTCAGTCTGATCCTCTGGTCACTCCCTGCAGGACCATTCTCTCCAGGCTGATTGGATAAATAAACCACTTCCATTATTTATATACTTCATTTCTTTTTGTCATTTATAGATACAATCAAACAAACAAACTTTAGTTTCAAAGGGTCACAATTTGGGCACGCAGGCCCGTCTTACATTCAGCCCTTTCAATCGCTCATCTTTTGTTCATCATTGTGCATGCTACATTAACACAGGAAACAAAAACATTGTCAAATGCATATTACCTTGGTATGAGACAGGCAGGCAGATACATGTACACACTCACATTCATAAACACATACACTTTTACCCAAACTCTCACAGTTATGCAGCTACTCGTTAACACGCAAATACACACTCCCTCACATACAAATATACTTTCTTACAATCACAAACTCACTTTCTTACGATCACAAACTCACTACATCCATCCATCCATCCATCCATCCATCCATCCATCCATGCACGCACGCACGCAGGCAGGCGCGCACACGCACCTACCTACCTACGTACGTACGTACGTACGTACTTTGTGGTCACGCAGTGGCTAACTCATTTGCCTGCCAGCCCGGCAGTCATTTGTTCAAATCCCCACCAAGGCTGATTTGTAAAATAAAATAGACCTGGGCTCCCAGGTCAAACCCTGCCTAAATGGGTTCCATAAAATCTCCTGGGCAGTAAAGGCAGCTGATATGATATTGACCACATCACCCGTCCAGTGCCCATTGGGTGATACAAATATGAGGCAAATGCCACATGCCCAATATACCTCAACTCATGTTGTTTTGGTGTGTCTGTGTTTGCATGTGTGTTTGTGTGTGTGTGTTTGTGTGTCTGTGTTTGTGTGTGTGTGTTTTGTGTGTGAGTTGTGTATTTTTTTTTTGGCGCTTGCTCGCTTTGAACTCAAGCGTAGTCCAAACACACTACTTCCAGTAGTGTTAGACTGAAATTTGCGTGTGGATTAGCTTTCCCTATTAACAGTGTCCCTCGCCATCTGGCAAACCCACCCGAACTTCAGAGGTACTTGTAATTTACGTCCCCATGTCAAGGACGATAGGTCAGCATTTTAGTCCATCTGTCCGGTGTAGGGGTTGAACCCCTTACCTGGGCATCAGCACACCGGATGTTTAAGAACATGCGCTCTTATCCATTCGGCCATGCAGACCTGTCTCAACTCGTGTGAAAGGGTCCTTCTTTGTGATTTACTTCTGCCAGCATGGATCAGTCACCTGTTACTGGCAGAGCTCATACGCAGTTGTGACAAATTATTGGTACAGATCAATTCGTGATTATATTATTATCGATGCATATAAAATAGGTATTTGTTGCTGAGATTCTTGCATACAAAACAAACACCATTTGTTTGTTTAATTCCTGGTAGAAATATCATTTATGTAATCACTTATACTCATAAAAATCATTTATTTCAATTGTGTATACTACAAATAAACCCGTTGTTCTATAAATCAGGGTTTAAAAAAAAAATTACAATAATTATTTCATTTTAGGTACATCATAAATCAACAATTATTTCAGCCATTCAATCAATAAATGCAGCAGTTATTTCTATCAGCTTATATTTTCAACACAGGATCATTATTATGTCACCCCTGTCACTGTTGATTAACTCCAAGTGAAGCTTTGACTCTTTGTCCGGTGGGCCAGTGCCTATGCATCTGCCAACAGTTGTTTTGTTACATTGTTCTGGTGTTAGGTGAAAGTTACACCGTCATGATATCTGCAAGTGCTAGACATTCAAACAGTTGATCGTGGATACTTCTTATGATGTGCTAGCATCAGAACTATGATGTCCTAACTATCAGAACATGATGTTAGTTTAGTTAGTACCAGAACATGATGTCCTAGCATCAGAACATGATGTGTTCTAACATCAGAATGAACATGTCCTAAAATTAGAACATGATGTCCTAAAATTAGAACATGATGTCCTAGCATCAGAACATATCCTAACATCAGAATGAACATAAAGTGCAAACATCAGAACATGATGTGTTAGTATCAGAACATGATGTGTTAGCATCAGAACATGATGTACTAAAATCAAGTTCATTACATATTTCACACAGAAGTGTGTCTATAATATCAGCTGTCTTCTTCTTCTTCTTTTGCTGCCTTTCACCTGCCAGTGGAGCATAAGCTCACAACCAACTCATGCCAAGTCCTTTGTACACTTCTTTATAATGTGTTGGATCTTGCAGCTAAAGTTACCACTGGGTTGAGGTAGCCAGTCTCATTCCAATCCTACTTAGTCGTCTCTTATGACTTGTGAGATTACAATGTTAGTATTCTTTGCTTCCCTCATGGCCCAGGTAGCACGCAGGTGATGTTGGACACTAAAGATATTCAAATGAAATGATTGTATCATAAGATTCTCCCATTGTTTGCTTCCTTGCAAAGATGTGTACATCCTCATTTGTGTGTGTGTCCCCAGATGGACAGGTCAGCTTTGATCTACATGCAGAGTGGCAGTCATGGAGGACCTTATGATAAAATGTCGGGTATTGACCTCAAATCCAGCTTTTGTCAACAAGCAGAGTCAGGGACAACCACATAGTAATGGTGATTCAAGTATGTATGGGCTGTTGTATTGTGTATATGTGTTTGTGCTTACGTAAGAGGTCCCTTGTGCAGATACTCTCATTGGGGTGTGCAGTTTTAGGACAGTACATTATTTAAGTCATAGTATAATGAGGTGGGGCGATCAGTTCCCTTCATCAGTGCCTTTCTGTATCAGAATTTCTCAAAATGATCCCGTACCCGTTTTATGAGGTTGAATCAACCCCAGAACTGTACTGGATAGAAAAAAAACGACCTCTGCTAATGTTGGGGGATTGAACTTCGGTCTCTGTCTTGGTCGGCAAGTGTGCTATATTACCTCAACATGTAACTGCATGAGAATTGGACTTCGGGCTGAGGAGTGCAATTTGGAGGATACAAGCCTTACCCTAGAGCGAGGAAATGCAACCTAAAGACTAAATGCAGACCAGGCCCTAAGCCTGGGTTGGCAACTGGTCTAGAATGGAAACTCTGACAGGCGGACAGTTAGATCATTGCTTTGCTGATCAGCAGCTTGTCTTGTTCCAGATGTATTGGTGTTACCTTTCCTCTAGAGTAAACTAGAAAGGGCCGAGAGAGGGATCATGCTGCATGGGCAACACATGGTCTCTAAATCCAGCCCAAGCTTTGTGTTATGGAGAGGTATAACTCCATTTTACAAACTATCGTCTGTCAAGACAGCAAGGTGCCAGTCAGTCAGTATTGGACATCTAAGTTGATCTCGATACCTGACCACACCATTGTAGTCAGACTGTAGTTACAGCTGTTGGATCTTTGTATCCTCATGCATCTGGTGGGAGGGAGCCTAGGCAGTGTAGTGGCTAGCAGGCTTGTCTTTCAGCCAGGTGATCACAGGTTTGAATTTGCTTCAAGGTGGATTGTAAAAATTCACCTGGACTCCCAGGTTGCCCCAATCTAAATTGGATACCATTGGTAAGAAACAGCATCCGGTGGAATATTCTCATCACTCCTTAAGTGGCAGTTGGTCTATTAAAATGTGGGTCTAACAGTATATGCCCAATATACCTCGAAACATGAAAAAGTGTCTTTTACTTTCTTTTATGTTGTCTGGGGGATTGAGGGTCTCTAGGTATGGTGTCTGCCTCGAGTGCTGGAGGTCCCGGTTTCAAGCCCCCGTGAGGGCCGGGATTTTTTTCACGTGGACTTCTAGTAAAAAAATCTTCCCTGGTTTCTGGGTAGTGAGATCGGACGCCAGTGTGTGTTGTGCATGTAAAAAATCCCTTGGCAATTGGAAATAAAGAGTAGCCTAACAGCGCTGCCAGGGCAAAATTTCGAGTTAAAAATCGGAGCACTTATGGGTTACACCCATGTGCCGCGATGTTGATCCGTCGACTAAACTATACTAAACTAAACTTTTACATTGTCTAAGAAATGTAATCAGTAGGCCAGAAACATTGGTTATGCTCCTGCTGTCTTTGTAAAGATTTTGCTCTAAAATGTAAGGTATGCCTCAGCTATTTTAAATGATGTTGTTTATAGACAAACCTTGTATTGCTTGAAAACAGCGTTTGAAAATAAGTCACCTGCTCATCAGAATGAAATGTTAATGTAATAAATGGATACAATTTATGTGACGACATTTAACAGTTGGGCAACAAATAATAATATAATGTTCTATGTCCATCTTTGTGCTCACAAATCCCCGCCTCTTCCTTCAGGGACCGTGCCCTCCGCCACTTCCTTTAGGGACCGTGCCCTCCACCACTGCTCCTTTCAAGCCAATGTCGCCCAATATATGGACAAAATATACCAGTCTCAGAGACATAATGACGTTCATTAACCAGCCTTCATTGATGCTGACACCCTGCACAGTATCAGTACTTTTCTTCCGCCTGCCTGATCCACAGTATTCCAAGAACCCCTCTGTAACATTTATTTTCAAAAGCCCCAACTTTTCTCTTCAGTCACTGCAGAATGGTCTATGAATAACGTCCACATGTTGCTACAGGGAAGATGCATCACCACATATTTCTACATCATACAATAATGAAGCGTATACATAACATTAGTACTACTGTATGGATAAGAGACATGTTGCCACAGGGAAGATGCATCACCACATATTTCTACATCATACAATAATGAAGCGTATACATAACATTAGTACTACTGTATGGATAAGAGACATGTTGCCACAGGGAAGATGCATCACCACATATTTCTACATCATACAGTAATGGGAATACGTAACATTAGTATTATTGTATGGGTCAGAAACATAGAGAGCGACTAGAGGAATTTCTAATAAACTACTAGCATTCACTGATTGGTTCCAGCGCAGAATGGTGGGACTACAAAGGTTTGAGAGTCACCAGAATAGAGCTCATGGAGAGAACTAAACACCTTCCAGTGAATCAAGAAGTGAGGAAAACACACAAGCACTGCTAGGACAAACACTGAGACAACCTGAGGATAGTATAACTAGACACTACCTTATCTCGAATCTACATGGCGAAAGAAGAGAATTAAAAACACAGATGAGTTGTATCTGGTGAACACGGACAGAGCTGAAGGACCGACACTCATACCATTTTATGAAAACCAATGCAAGGAGGCCTGCTTCTGCTGTATGTGGGATCGTGAATTGTATCCATGACCCTTTCACCAGAGCATCGGTGCAGTAGGGGAGAAAGGAAAAAACAAAGAAATGTAATCTAATATTTGTTCTGCTAATTGTAATTCATAATGTAGTTGTTAAGTTGTGAGAGGATATATTTCTAAAGAAATGAACGCGCTCGCATACGTGTGTGTGTGTGTGTGTGTGTGAGAGAGAGAGAGAGAGAGAGAGAGAGAGAGAGAGAGAGAGAGAGAGAGAGAGAGAGAGAGAGAGAGAGAGAGAGAGAGAGAGAGAGAGAGAGATTGATTGATTGATTGTATCTGCCATGTTTATTTCAGACAAGATTGGCGGCACAGAACAAGATCCGCACATGTCAGGCAGTGCAGACATGACAGACAATGCAGCACTGGAGGCCAGTGAGACCAATCCAGGTTCATTAGAACTCCAGCAGCTGCGGCTGAAGCTGGAGCAGAAGAGGAAAGATATTGAGCGGAAGAAATTGATGATTGATTTGTATCTTGCCATGTTTATTTCAGACAAGATTGGCGGCACAGAACAAGATCCGCACATGTCAGGCAGTGCAGACATGACAGACAATGCAGCACTGGAGGCCAGTGAGACCAATCCAGGTTCATTAGAACTCCAGCAGCTGCGGCTGAAGCTGGAGCAGAAGAGGAAAGATATTGAGCGGAAGAAACATAGGCAAGAGGCACAGCACAACAAGATGAGACAACAGCTGGGTGAGCCAAGCTTTGGTCTCTATATACATTTGTTTCTGATTAAAATGTGTGTTTTATAACATAATTAAATAAGGGTGACTGCAGTCAGTCTTGCAGTGAAGAAGAAATGACATGTAAAACATGACTGGGTAGGCCAACAAAGCAAAGACAAGAAACAAAATGAAGTCTTTCATACAGAACCTGTATTAATGAAAAAAAAAAAAACCACACACAAAGAATTGGAACAAATAGTAGTGAGTTGCGTGTCCGTTACAGAATGTCTTAACCAATCCCAGCATTTATTGGCTTTTTACAAATTTTGTAGGCAATTTTACATTTAATAGTTTGACTTTTCTTCATACCATTGTGAATATCAACACAGAAGTGTGTGTTTTGTGTATCTGTTGAACAACCAATACCAAGTTTAAATAGAGAATAAGCAATGAGGTTGTGATTTATTTGTGATTGATGATAAAGAATCAACAAGGCTGCTCTTAGGACAAGTTTGTAAGTGCCCAGTCTCACCCAGCAGAAGTCAAAATGTGTGGCTGCTGATTGTTTCGTTTACAAGTTGGATTCCTGCACATTGGAACTGTCCTTACCTGCAATAGACATGTTGCTTCTGTCGTTCAGAAAGCAATGGCAAATTACTTAACATAAACTAGCCAAGAAATCACAAACAGCAAACGAATCCTGGGGTTGACTGCGATGGCCTATAAAGGATATGCAACAAACTGTTTCTTATAAGAGATATTAGAAGCTGTGAAATAAGAAACATTATGATAATTATGGGGGGGGGGGGGGGGGGGGAGGAGAGAGATATCAATATAGAAATTGGAATTGGAAAAATTGAAGAGAAAGAAAAATCTAGGCCCTTTAAGTGTTATAACATAGAAATGAAAACAGGAGAGAAACAAGAAATGTTGTCTAGAAAACCACCTTTCAGCCACATATACCCTATTTAGACAACATTAAAGGCTGTACACTAAACCTCACCTGATGATAACTGATATTGATTATATCACAATACAACACAGATATCGCCATGTATACCATCCACAAAGAGTGCCAGGAGCAGGGGTAGTGTAGTGGCTAGATGCTCATCTGCTGGTCCAGTGGTCATGGGTTTGAATCTGCCTCAGGTCAGATTTTAAAAATGGATCTAAGCTCCCAGGTTGACCTAGTCTAAAATGGGTATCAGGAAATATATTGGGAAGTAAAGGCGGCCAACACGACATTGAGCACATCAGACCTCGACAGGTTTGTATAAATGTGGGGCCAGTGTTGTTGTATACCACAAGGTAGAGCATATGGAGAGAACTAAACACATTCCAGTGAATCAAAAAGGGAGGACAAGACATTGGCGCTGGATAGGACACAGACTGAGGACATCTGAGGATAGTATAACTAGACACAGTCTTGTCTGGAACCCACATTGCAACCAAAAAAAATACATCTAAAAACACAAAGTGAAGAGAATAAAATAAATAGAGATGTTTGTGTTTTTTTTTAAAAGTTTGGTCCCATTGCTGATGTGTGGTGGGAGAGTTGTTTTCCAGGCTGAGAAATAATTTGCATTTGCCTAAGCATTCACCATTTAGTGTGTAGAGTAAGATTTGTTTGCACAAACTTAAGCTTTACCAAGTATTGAAAACATGTTTCTTGATGTATAAGGTGGCCATACATACCTCTTGGCCATCTGCCTCTCGGTTTTATCATGACCAGTTTAAAAAACACATTGTCCACATAATTCACACACTGAATAACAGAGATGACTTTCCTTTCTTTTCTGGATTATTTCAGGTAAGGCTGCTTTTATGCGGGTAGTTTCTAAGCACGGAGATGGAGCAGTTGAAGGAGAGTCGTCAGATCAAGCAGATACAGCCAGATCAGACCAATCAGCCAGCTCCTCACAGATCCAGCTGCAAGCTCGTCTTGGCCAGCTGGCTCAGAAAGTGCCCGGAAGTGGGACTCCCAGACACCAGCTGCCAGCCCATCTCACCACTCTGCAGGCTACATTAGGCCAGAACCCCGCAATTCCTGCTGATGTGTCAGCACAGAGGTTTACCGACTGGCGGACACAGAGTCAGTGGTCCAGAGGTGGAGGTGGTGGAAGTGTGTTCGCTTCGCCGAGTACGGATAATCATTTCAAAAGTAAAGATCAGACACAACTTCCACAAGCCCACACAGGAGCACTTGGTGGAGGCGGTGCGGGCTTGGCTTACTCACCTGCCATCCCTGAAACTTCAAGGAACAAGGCATTTTCAAGGCTGGACATGCAGCAGACAATTGATAATGTCAGGAATAAATGGTTCAAAAGTGACAGCGATCTAATATCCAGTGGCCGAGCTGGCAGTGGTGACGAGGAAGTTGATGGCGATTCTTTCAGGCTGCACGATGAGGATCTTTTGGCTGGGGCCAGACCCAGGAGCATGCAGGATCGCATCCACACCCCACCCAGGTCGCATAGTCAATCACCACTTCAGGCCATCTCCCAGTCTGTACCCACATTGTTTGCAGAGACACTGATGCCAGCTTCCACACAGGACACTGGCAGTCCCCCTCTTTCTGACATGGAATATCAGGTGTACGACTCCTCCTTACACAAACTCAACAGCAGTTTAACAGAGCTTCAAGGTGAGATCATGAGGCTGTCTTTACAGCATGAACAGTTTAAGGCAGCACAATCGCCTGTTGGTGGATTTAGTCCAAGACTAAGTGATGGATCAGTTACTGGTTTGTCTCCTGCCCAGTCACGGCCGATACATGGAATACCTCAGCAAGTTCCTTTCATGCAGGGGTCTCCTGCTGTCAGGTCAAATGGTCCATCTTCCTCAAACCAGCAGCGGCCACCTCCTTTGGCACAAGAAAATGAAATTGCTACACCCCCAGTCAATAGGGATGCTGTCAGGTCTGGAGTATCAGACATTTCCCCTCAGACAAGGTCAGCTTATGAAAGTGAACCAACATCGGCCCAGCCCAGACAAGAAGCTACTGACACAGAGGATGACATGAGCACCAACAATGATGGCTTCTTTGTTTCATTCGGAGGTACCACAACACCGAAGCGACTGAAGCCAAAACTTTCTGAAAATCGTGCTAGAGGAGTATCGCCAGCTCCCAATGCTGGGCTGGCCGCAGCTGCTGCTGCTGCACAAACACCATTGACAGGGCTTGGTTCTGATGAAGGTATTAGTACTGCACAAACACCATTGACACGGCTTGGTTCTGATGAAGGTATTAGTACTGCACAAACACCATTGACACGGCTTGGTGCTGATGAAGGTATTAGTAATGAAGTGGCCGCTAATTTAGCTAACCAGACTATTGTAGCCACTTTGAACATCCAAAAGGATGATGACCTTAGTGACGAGTTATCATCACCAAGGATTGGATTTATGATCAAAGATGCGTCTCCTGTTGCCAAGGAAGCTGTAAGTTGAAAGTGAAAACTTGTTTTTATAAGAATGTTATTAGTCATTCTGCTCTTTTCTGTTATTATATTGCCAGAGTGGTCACTTTGCAAGGAGTGGTGACGAGGCCAAATGATTTTTTATTTTATAGGTAAGACTGTAGACTTGTAAAGAACATATATTTGAAACAATGGACAGAAAAACAAAAGAGACAGTCCTTTAAGAAACAAATGAAAATCATAAATTGCTAATGGAAATTAGATATTGACAGTCACAATTTTTGGGCACATTTTGCGGAGAAATAAACTTTAAAACATACTGACAGCTAGTACACTTAAGGGGAAAAGAACAATGGAAGACTCAAAAATACCTGAAAGTTTGGCCACATGGTATTACTGGGACAAGAACAGAGAATTGGTGCAAGAGTTTGGTGACCATGTGAGGTGGCCAACCATGACTGCCCATGACTGTTGACATGACATAATGATGGTTATGGTGGTGGTGCTGTTAGTCGAGTCGTCACTTTACTATGATCACTCCAGGATCACCAATTTGCTATGGTGTTGTCAGGGTTATTACTATGGTGTTGCCAGGATTATTACTGTGGTGTTGTCATGGTTATCACTATACTATGGTATTGCCAGGGTTATCACTATGGTGTTGTCATGGTTATCACTCTACTATGGTATTGTCATGGTTATCATTCTACTATGGTGTTGTCAGGGTGTTGCCAGGGTTATTACTATGTTGTTGTCATGGTTATCACTATACTATGGTGTTGTCATGGTTATCACTCTACTATGGTATTGTCATGGTTATCATTCTACTATGGTGTTGCCAGGGTTATTACTATGGTGTTGTCATGGTTATCACTATACTATGGTGTTGCCAGGGTTATTACTATGGTGTTGTCATGGTTATCACTCATGTTTGGACGGTACCCTCCAAGGGTAGATGGGGAAAAGACATTGCCTCTCTAGCCTGCTTAATATTTTTCTGGCAGTTAATCTCTCCAGCAGCTTGCCTATTGTATTTTGCATGGTGATTACCCAATATCCCTGAATTTTTGTGTGATCTTTGCCAGGTTTCGGCAAGGGAATCAGGGAGCTGTGTAACCACTCCTCATTGATGCTTGCACTCGCTAGCCTCTCTAACCAGATTGATATTTTAAAAGTATATTTTAGGATGATGCAATGATCATTCAAGGATTTTCACTTTGCAGTGATCATTCAGTTAGCATTCAAGGATTATCGCTTTTCTTTGGTCATTCCAGGATCATTACTTTGCAATGATAATTCCATTATCATCACTGTGCTATGCAACACTTTGCTGTCATTTTCCCCTGTGTCATCACTTTTCTGGGATTTTTCCTGGATGATCACTTTGCTGTGATGTTTCTAGGATCATCACTTTTCTATGATATTGCCATGGTTATCGTGTATAGATAAAAAAGAATTAATTGGTACCAAGCCCTAATAAAATAAAATAAAAGAAATGTCAGTAAGTGCTGTTTTCCAACATTGGAAATAGATCTGATTATAGAGAAAAGATCAGAGCATAACTCTTTAATCTGGGATTTGATACCTAAATAGGACTACCACAATAAAGACATCGAGTCATATTACGAGGGAGTACATATAATACTTAAATTAGTACAGTCAACAGAGTTAGTAATTATAAAACTGAATTAAGCTGCTAAAATTGATGGGAAATTCACAGGTATAGTTGGTAAATTTAGTATTAATAATCATTACTAAAGGGCAGGCTGGCAGGCTTGTTGAGTCAGTCTTGCAAGGAAAACATCTTGGTCATCTCTAGTACATTTGTCCAACACCACAATTGGAAATTATGCACAAGGAACAAGTTCTGGGGACTGAACATGATCTCAGAATGGCTTGCTTATGGTCAGAGTTAGGCATAGGAACAGTGCCAAACAAGTGAAAAAAGTGATACAAAATCTGACCTGTTTATGGTAAAATTAAACATAGCAGTTGAGTTGAGTTGAGTCAAGAACCAACATCACAACACTCTGGACATTCCCATATGTGCTTTATCCTCATTTTCAACAACCAGTGAAGAGTCCCAATATTAATGATACCAGTAGCAATCTGATTATATATCTGTGTGGCCTTTCCTCGGGGTTCTGAGTATTGACCAGATCCTCTGGCTGCAGCACCATTCTCTGCAGACGTGATGATCTATCTATTCTTCCCCATTAAACACACGATCCCAAGGGGCGCCGACCACGTCTGCATTATCATGCACCAATACCCCACCAAGTGGAGCAGACCCAGCCAATCTGTCCACTTGCTCATTTCCCTTCCACACCAGCATGTCCTGGGGAAAATAAATCCAACAGATGCCCTCTATTTTCATTTGTTAAATTGAAACCTGCTACTCTATGGAAGCATGCCTGTCTTTTAAACATAACATTACAAGCTTAAAGAAAAAAACAAACAATGAACACTGACAGTTTCAAATTTAGTTATAGTGATGTACCAGAGAAGTATCTTAGTAAGGTAACAAATAAATATACAACTCTTGTGCATGCTGGTATTGATCAATCATCACTATGCAGTATGATCCTTTGTAGAAGGTCCTTCTCAACACAGCTCACTAGAAAGACTCTATCTTTTGTTATTTCCCCCGCTGATGCATTTTCCTGCCTAAATTGTCTTTGATGTCCTGTGTATTTAATAATTTAGAAGAGAAAACCATCACACAAAAATTGATAAGAAAAGGTAATGGTTAACAGTCGTCATTGAAAAAAAGCAAAATAAATAGTCTACCTAAAAAGCCACAGCAAACAAAGCATAATTGAATGACTGAAAATATAATAAAACTAATGGTATATAGAACAAAAGCAACGAACACAAACATCTACAGTATAATTGATACAGACAGACAAGCTAAAGAAATATGGTTGGAAGACAAATGTCAGAACATGGAATATATGAGCACAAAGCATAACTAAAGAGATATACATGAGGAAATAAAAGAAATGGCTAGCTGATAATGATAATGAAATAGTTATTCAAAACCTAGCACAAAGATGGACAGAGTATATTAGAGACCATGTCAATGATGACATATGCAGTAGACAAGAAACACAACAAAAAAGACCTTTCAGTACAAATGTCAGAGGAAGACAGAGCTGTAAGAATAATTAAGTTTAAAATAAGGCAGCAATGCCTGGACATTTTAGGGTTAAAAAGCATTACAAGATGTGGGTGGTGAATGAATGGCAGATCTGTGCAATGACATATACACTTGGTTACTACCACAAGATAAAGAAGGCCCCTTGATGCAAGATCAGAAATAGAAAGAGCTGTTAGAATAATGAAATAACACAAAACAGCAGGACCTGACATATTAGAGTTGACAAGATCGAGGCATTATACACTGAACAGTTGGACTAAAATGTTGACCACATCCTTGACTTGGGGACGTAAACTACATGTACCTCTGAAGTCGGAGCATGTTCGCCTGATGGTTAGGGACATTGTTAATAGGTAAAGCTAATCCATAGGCTAAACTCAGTCATGTGCTACTAGAAGTAGTGTGTATGGACTACACTTGAGTTCAAGGTGAGCGAGCGCCAAAAATAAACAAAATAGAGGCATTAGAAGATGTTGGTGTCTAGTTGAGTTGAGTCAAGAACCGACATCACTGCACTCAGGACATTCCCATACATGCTCAGTCCCCTCGTTCAACAGCTAGTGAAGAGTCATATTACTAATCGTTCCCAACGCTATCTGATTAAATGTTCTCCTTGGTCTTCCGTCTCAGTTTTGAGATTCTGCCAGAACCCCTGCCAATCCCCCGCTACCTCATTCTTTCCACATATGGGTTCTCAATCTGTTCCTCCACCTTCTCCAGCTGGTCCCTCAAGCGCACGACCACCTCCCCCTTGTCCATAGACAAGATACCACCAAGAGGTGAATTCCCTGCCAGCCTATCAGCCTGTTCATTCCCCCGTACCCCCGCATGGCCAGGGCAAAATAGCCATACAATTCTCACAATCTGTGACCTCTGAAGCGACGAGAGCCATTCCACACGAAACATTCCTTTCTCCACCTTGCTAAGCATATTCTTTGAATCCGTAATGAACACAACATGTATTGCAGTAGTCTCCTCTAGCCACTGGAATGCGACTGTTACTGCCTCCACATCCATTCTCATGCTGGAGGTCGTAGTCTCATATGCCAGGCTCTCCTTTTTCAAGACTCGCCCATTAGCCTTTGCAATAAAGCCCCAGCCACTACGTCTGTTTCTCACCACTGATCCTTCGTTGTAGATGACTATGTCACCTTGATGTGTGTTGCTCTGGATCAGCTGTTGCACTTTAAACTCAGTGCGGCCCGCTGCCCATTCTCTGCACTCACGACCCAGTGTTATTATTACATTGTGCCAGTCCGTCATGTCATCCGAAACTTCAATCCACTTTCTTTCACGATTGATGGTCTCTAGATCACACACCTGACTTATAGAAAGTTCTGCCTGTACCATCCAGGACCTGCCTCGTCTTAGTCTATGACCCTTTACCATATCCATTGCTGTATGCAGCGGGTAATCCCTGTCTGCGGCAACTCTCAGGTACCATTTGGCCTGAAGGACCCTATGCCTATCCGTCATTGTAGGTAGCGCTAGGATATGTCTCATGCAGATAATTGGTGTGTCCTTTGTGCACCCCAGTATTAACCGCATGGCAGCATTCTGTATGTGCTCCAACCTTTCAAGCTGGCTTTTTGATTCTGTCAGCAGCCCCAAACCATACTCCATGACAGAAATTATTAACTGCTGAAAGAGCCTGTACAGCATCCTCTGATCTACCCCGGTTGCTGCCATAACCCTCAATGCATTAAGTCCCCTACCAGCCTTCACCACCAAATCCTCCAGATGATCCTTAAAAGACAAACACCTGCCAAAGGTGATACCCAAGTACTTCAATTTACTCTCTCGACTAAGAGGACATTCATTCAACATAATACCTGGGACGTCTGCCTTTACGATCCGGTTATCCAGGGAGTACCATACAACCGATGCCTTGTCTGGGTTTAAAATGGCCCCTGCGTCCCTGCACCACTCCGTCACCTTGTCAACCGCCACCTGTACGTCTTTCGCCAAACTGGCCCTGTCTCTGCCCTGTCTGTACACCAGCACATCATCTGTAAATGTCAAGATTCTACCCACACCTGGTTTCTCAGTAGCTGCGATTTTGCTGGTGTAGACATTAAAGAGCACCGGGGACAAGGCAGATCCCTGCGGCAACCCAGGTGTAATAGTACAGGGGTCAGAAGTCCAGGTACCCATGCGCAGTGCCACCTTACGCGCATAAAGGACTGCCGCAACCCATCTAACAAGGCAAGGGCAGACCTCCATGTTCAACAGTGTGTTTATTAACCGATCATACCTAACCTAACTGCCACTGTCTCCTGTTTATCCTGGAAGCTCTCGTAGACATCAAATGCAAAAGTTGCAGCATTGGCCCAGGTGTCCTTTCCAGGCCGGTAGCTCCTGAGTCCTTGGGAAAGCAGATTCCGACTTTCCAAATGTTGCTGGAGCCTGCGTACTACTATCTTTTCGAGGACTTTGCTATACGTGTTTTGCAGGGTTATGATTCGGTATCCATTAAGTCTGGAGTGGTCCTTACCTGACTTTTGGAGTGGGACCAGGTAGTTATGCAGCCAATCGTGGGGTATTTCCGCCGTATTGATGCTTAGGTTGAAACAAAGAGCCATTTCCTCCAAGTCCCCATCATTTATGTTCCTCATTTGGAAGTACCTCACCCCATCTGGACTTGGCGCTGTGTCTTTAGCCCGTTTCAGTACCCGTCTAATGTCCTCCACTTTAATCTCACAGTCCTCCTTCCTAGTGACCCGTGACAAGGCTTCTCTGACATTATCTCTAATAGCCCTATCTTGCTGATCCGTCTGTTTTAAAAATCGCGCAAGTAAAGCCTCACCTTTGTCCTTGTCAGTTGTCATAGATCGGTTGTTATCATCATAAACAGTGCCATGTGTACCAGGCATCACCTGTCTCTTCATCTGCCGGTGCAGCCTCCAGAATTTTCCCAATGTCACATCCCCACCGACTTCATTGATAAACTGTTCCCACTTAATCCTCTTTGCCTCTGCTGCCTGGAGTTTGAAGTCCTGCATCTTTACTTTTTTATACCTTTCAGCCTCTTCCAATTCTGTGTCCACTGAATTGGTTGCTCTCCTCACCCTCCGCCAATTCCTTATGGCCGCCCTCTTTTCCCTCCATGAATTCTCGACCTCTGGTGTCCACCATGGTGGTTGAGTAAAGAGTCTTCTTGTTGGTTTAGATCTTCCCTGTGATCTAAGGCGCCCCAAGAGCGAAGAGTGGTCGTGATCATAACTGAATGCCCTGCGAGCTCTTATAGCCCTAACTGTGCTGGACTTAGGTATCAGCACAGATCAGGGGAGGTGGTCACTTCCATGGTCTCCAAGGATGCTCCATTTTATATCTGATGCCGCCTCTTGGGATACAAGCGCCAGGTCGATGGCCGTGTCAGGGTCCCCAGGTCTCATTGCTAGCCTAGTGGGTGTACCATCATTTAGACAGACAACATCCGTCTCAAGCAAGGCCTCAGCAAGAGCAATACTCTGTCTGTTCTCTCCCGACCTGTCCCATTCCTTGGCGCGGGTGTTGAAGTCACCACATATCAGATACTTGGTATCTGGAGTGTCCACTGAACCTTTCAACCAGTCCCAACTCTCTCTGCTTATGCAAGATTCCCAACTTACATATATATTTATCAGGTTCCAACTGTATCGGCCAATTTGTATCCACATTCCCTGCACCCTCTTTACTCTCCTGACCCCACCCACTCATATCCAGTATTGAATGCTGTAAACCAGTGTTTCCCAACCTTTTTTGTACCATGCCCCACTTAAGCCTTTCTAAAATTCATATTGCCCCCCTCCCCCGCCCCATGCCCCCCCCCTCAACATATACATTAGTTTTAATATTCAAAAATTGAAATGTTCACTAAAGAAACTTGAATGATAGGTTTTAGGAAGAAATCACTAGGTAATTATTGAGCACAAACAGTAAGTAAATTTTCAAAACATATAATGGAGAACTGAAATTCAAGTACAAAATAATTTTAATGAAAGATTTTTCTATATTATTTTAATTATTAGTAATTATTTATTATTTAAATTTAGTGAGATCCTTGCGCTTGATGCTTGCTGCAAAGAGATCTTATGTCAGGTTCCAATTTGGTTAACTTCAGTCTCAAGTCTCCCCGTTTTGTTATATTCAGCCGATTTCTTCCATTTTCGAATTGCCCCCCCTTAACAGTCAAATTGCCCCCCTGTGGGGCGTGGGCCCCTTGTTGGGAAACACTGCTGTAAACCATACTTGACCACCAGAGCCTGCCCATGTCTTCCCTGCCCAGTTGGGTTGATGTAACATGTATAGCCAGGGCACTTAAAAGAGTTTGTATTCAGTTCTTGTAACATCAGGACATCAAAATCATAGACCAGTTTCTCCAGTATTGATCCTCGTTGCTTCGCACTGCGGCAATTCCAATACCCAACCCGTACATTTTTGTGTCCCAAACGATCCGTTTTCTTTCTACCCCTACTTGTTGGTATTAATGGAATCGGATATCTGTGCAATGATATATATCCGGCTAGAAGTAGAAGTTAACATGACTGAATAGATAGGAGCACTTGCGCTTAAACTTCCAGTGCCTTGATGGCACTGTAGTGGGGTTGTTCCCTACATTGGTCAGTTAGACTTAGATGGTCCAATTTTTGTTCTGTGTTATAGTAATCATTCAAGGATATACTGCTCAACAGCATGGGAAGCAACAACAACAATAATAATATTGAACGCAATGGCAAACTACTGAATGTAAAATTGCCTAGTAAATCAGCCTGGTGTTGAGATTGATCGCACCACTCTAAAAAAAAAAACATGCAATATATATATATATACTTGTTTACATTCCACAAGAACATTTGTTAGCCAAGAAAGCAGAAACAATAGATTGCACAGAATCTAGAATGATAAGCTGAATTTGACATTCACCAAACTATTGCTCAAGATTACAGAAAAAAGAATTACAAGAAAAATCAATCAGCAAGTCAGTACAGAGTGATTTGGATTAAGAGAGAATGGCAAAGCAAGAGAGGACATTTCCTACATGGGGATGCTATTAGAGAATTACTTAGAAGTGTATATAAGGACATCGATGCATGCAGATTAAACTACACTAAAACATTTCATAGTGTATGGCACATATAATTCGTAAAAACAAGCCATTAAGATATTACATCTTGATGGCAAGGATTTTTTCCCCCCCGCATATCCTTTACAGGACATCGCTGTCAACATCAGCATCTTTGAGCTGATTGTTGATTTCTAGGCAAGATTACGCTCAGTAGTTTGCCATTGATTTCTGAGCGACCGGCTCAAATACCCCGTATGTTACCGACGTGGAGAGAACCGCTACCAATTCTCGGGCAATGTCACGTTACTTACGAGAGTATAGGAGATTACGGAGAAAGTCGTGTAACCTCTAGACCAGAGAGACCGTCTGATGGCAAGGTGTATTATTTATATGTACACCTTCATATGTAAGTGTAAATATATTTAAAGAAAGCAGGAGTAAACTTTATTTTGTTATCTACATAGTTTGTCTTGAAAGGAGCAGCCGTAATAATTTTCTCTATTCTGCATATGATGGACACTCTCGCAACAAATATTCAGTTGTCATTTTACTAGTTCCACAGTTACATGCATCAGTATCTCCTTCCTGTCTTACAGTCATATATTTAGTCCAATAAGGAAAGATATATAAATGTTTTCAGTTTGTTTCAAGTGTGTGATTTGTGAATTAACTAGTGGCATTGTGGTGAGATGGGCTGAGAGCAGAGAACATTTTAAGTGTTTCAGTTTAGAACAATGTCCTGTGAGTTGTTTGGATCAGAATCAGTTATGGGCCAAGTACACTATCGTGATAGGAATGCTACAATGTACTGTGAGTTTGGATCAGAATGAGTTAAGAATTGAGTCCACTATCATTGTAGCACAATGTATTGTTGAGTTTTTGTGTGTGGATGAGAATGAGTTAAGTCTACTATCATTATAGTACAGTGTACTGTGAGTTGTTTATATAAAAGTGAGTTAAGTGTTGAATCCACTATCATTATAGTACAGTGTACTGTGAGTTGTTTAGATTAAAGTGGGTTAAGAGTTGAGTCAACTATCATTATAGTACAGTGTACTGTGAGTTGTTTATATAAAAGTGAGTTAAGTGTTGAATCCACTTCATTATAGTACAGTGTTACTGTGAGTTGTTTAGATAAAGAGTGAAGTCAACCTGGTGTGTTATCACAGATTGTCATTGTGTTTATTTATAGGTGGGTGATGATGATATGCAGAAGAAGAAAATCAAACTGATAGAGATGCAGAGAAAGAGGAAGGAGGAATATGAAAAGAAGAGGCTGGAAAAGGAAGCAGAAACTGCCAGAAAATTGGAGGAGAAGCAGTGAGTACACGATTCATGTCCATGTGCTGATTCATTCTTTTAAGGGACTTGGATTTTTACGCTGTTTGCTGTAGCTTGTTTATATCAATATCATCCCCATGTTCCCTGTATGGTGGCGTAGGCAGTCATGTTTCTCCACAGATCTGGGTTGTTGGTGTTCCAGGTAATTGTTATCAATTACTATGGCAGTCCAAGGTAATCCCAAGATAAAAGTTAGTTGCATATTCTTTACAGGATGTTGCAGTCAACCTCAGAAATTGTTTGGCTGTTTGTGATTTCTTGGCAAGTTTACGTTTTGTAGTTTGTCATTGCTTTCTGAATGACCGGCACTCATACCATTTAATGAAAACCAACGCAAGGCAGTCTACTGCCAAATCACCTGCTGCTGTGTTTCAAAGACAGGATTTTAAATAGCGTATGTAACATCTTCGCCACAGAGCAAGTAATGACAAGATATGTCTTAGAAACCACACTTCTGTTAGTTAGTTAGTTAATTAGTTAGTTAGTCATGGTTCCAACTTCACGGCAACGGGTCATCCCCATATTGCTCCGTTCCTGTGCCAGTGTATATCACACAAAATGCTCCTCACTGCCCAATGTGAACAATGGAACAGAGAGGAGTATCGGCAAGCCAACAGCCCGCACAGGTACACTGTGCATAATGCCGCTGCCCGAATGCCAACACAAAAGTCCTCCATGACAACTACAGTTCATCGTCGATGGAAACAGCAGTCGCCAGAAAGACTTCAGTGACCTGGGTTTTATCCCACATGGCTCGGTCTCTTTCCGCAGGATAACCCGCCGAAAGCGCCGCACAAAGCACTAACGCTGTAGCTCCAGCGGCGACTCCCAGGAGTCTCCTGAAAAATGCACTCGTGAGCCAAAAAGGCAAAGCAGTCAATGCAGGGTGATGTGCAGGCCTTGAGATGTATTGAGTGTATGTGCTGGCCACTTATTGTTGTATGTGCTTGCCACATATTGTTGTATGTGCTGGCCACATATTGTTGTAGATCAGCTGGCACTCAATGGGTGATGTACAGGCCTTGAGATGTATTGAGTGTATGTGCTGGCCACTTATTGTTGTAGATCAGCTGGCACTCTATGGGTGATGTACAAGCCTTGAGATGTATTGAGTGTATGTGCTGGCCACTTATTGTTGTATGTGCTTGCCACATATTGTTGTATGTACTGGCCACATATTGTTGTAGATCAGCTGGCACTCAATGGGTGATGTACAGGCCTTGAGATGTATTGATTGTATGTGCTGGCCACTTATTGTTGTAGATCAGCTGGCACTCTATGGGTGATGTACAAGCCTTGAGATGTATTGAGTGTATGTGCTGGCCACTTATTGTTGTAGATCAGCTGGCACTCTATGGGTGATGTACAAGCCTTGAGATGTATTGAGTGTATGTGCTGGCCACATATTGTTGTATGTGCTGGCCACATATATTTGTAGATCACCTGGCACTCTATGGGTGATGTACAAGCCTTGAGATGTATTGAGTGTATGTGCTGGCCACATATTGTTGTATGTGCTGGCCACATATTGTTGTAGATCAGCTGGCACTCTATGGGTGATGTACAAGCCTTGAGATGTATTGAGTGTATGTGCTGGCCACATATTGTTGTATGTGCTGGCCACATATTGTTGTAGATCAGCTGGCACTCTATGGGTGATGTACAAGCCTTGAGATGTATTGAGTGTATGTGCTGGCCACATATTGTTGTATGTGCTTGCCACATATTGTTGTATGTGCTAACCACTTATTGTTGTAGATCAGCTGGCACTCAATGGGTGATGTACAGGCCTTGAGATGTATTGAGTGTATGTGATGGCCACATATTATTGTATGTGCTGACCACATATTGTTGTATGTGCTGGCCACATATTGTTGTAGATCAGCTGGCACTCAATGGGTGGTGTACATACAAGCCTTGAGATGTATTGAGTGTATGTGCTGGCCACTTATTGTTGATCAGCTGGTATTCAATGGGTGGTGTACATACAAGCCTTGAGATGTATTGAGTGTATGTGCTGGCCACTTATTGTTGATCAGCTGGCACTCAATGGGTGGTGTACATACAAGCCTTGAGATGTATTGAGTGTATGTGCTGGCCACATACTGTTGTATGTGCTGGCCACATATTGTTGTAGATCAGCTGGCATTCAATGGGTGGTGTACATACAAACCTTGAGATGTATTGAGTGTATGTGCTGGCCACATATTGTTGTATGTGCTGGCCACATATTGTTGTAGATCAGCTGGCATTCAATGGGTGGTGTACATACAAACCTTGAGATGTATTGAGTGTATGTGCTGGCCACATATTGTTGTATGTGCTGGCCACATATTGTTGTAGATCAGCTGGCATTCAATGGGTGGTGTACATACAAGCCTTGAGATGTATTGAGTGTATTTGCTGGCCATATATTGTTGTATGTGCTGGCCACATATTGTTGTAGATTAGCTGGCATTCAATGGGTGGTGTACATACAAGCCTTGAGATGTATTGAGTGTATGTGCTGGCCACTTATTGTTGATCAGCGGGCACTCAATGGGTGGTGTACATACAAGCCTTGAGATGTATTGAGTGTATGTGCTGGCCACATATTGTTGTATGTGCTGGCCACATATTGTTGTAGATCAGCTGGCACTCAGTGGGTGCTATGGTCAATGTCTCGCTGGCTCCTTTACTTCCAAGGGCATTTCTGGTACCAATTTTAGGCTGGGACAACCTGAGAGCACAGGTCAGTTGTAAACATTTACTGCGGTAGGGATTTGAACACATGATCACTATGCTGACAGGCAGGTGAGCTAGTCCCTGCCAGTTAACCCCTCACCCTCCTCCACCCTTGGCCTCTTCCTGGCTGACTATAAACAATATGTTGTAGGATTTATTGCCTGGCATATTTCACTGCATCTTGTCAGCTGCATACTGCAGAGTGACATATCACATGAAGTGAGTAAATGAGTAATCCTTTGGCTGAAAGACTAAATATATAGTCACTGATATTTTGTGAATGTGGAGTATGATATCCTCACAGAAGTCTAAGATTTAACAGGAAGTCGTTCTATTTGTCAGGCAAGAAATCGTGCAATATATTGTTTATGGTGTATATGTTTAAATTCACTCAGGGAATACATTGTTTTGACTTTACTTTCCCAGATAAATCTATGGTATCCAGTTTATAAGGCTGGGTCGATGCAGAAATTTCCAACCCTGATACAAATTGGGATCAAAGTGATGATTTCTGTGCTGTCAAGCAAATACAGTCACCATTTTATTAACAGAGCATTTTTATGTCTACAGTATATCAAAATTATAGACTGGTCATTGACCGCAAGAGCTGCGGTAGTTCAGAGTCGAGCAAGTAGTTAAAAAGTTAGTTGCATATCTTTACAGGACGTCGCAGTGAACCTCAGCATTGTTTGGCTGTTTGTGATTTCTTGGCAAGTTTACTTTCAGTAGTTTACCATTGCTTTCTGAAATACCAGGACTCATACCATTTCATAAAAACCAAAACAAGACAGTCTGCGGCCAAATTGCTAGCAGCTGTGTTTCAAGCGTGGTATGCGGGATTACGAATTGTGTCTGTAACCCCTTCGCCATGGAACCGGCTAGCAAGTAGTTACCAATGTTGAAATGAAAAAGCCAAGACTAACATTACTACAGATCTTTGACCATTTTTCTTCATCTTTTGTGTTAGATTAAAAGCCAAGACTAACATTACTACAGATCTTTGACCATATTTCTTCATCTTTTGTGTTAGATTAAAAGAAGAGGAGCAGGAAAGGAAGAAGGCTGAAGAAAAGGCAAGACGAGAGCTGATTTTCCAGCAGTATCTCCAGAAGAAGCAGGAAGATGATGATTCCCCTGCAAAGCCCCACGCCCAAAAAGCGAGACGCAAGTGCCAGCAAACAGCGACCAAAGTCAATGTTTGTGAAGAAAGCCATGACCCCAGAACCTGGTATGTCTGTGTGGTGTGGTGGGGTGTTGTTGACTGTGAAACATTTTGTCTGTGAAACATTTTGTCATGTATTTTATTTGACCAGCACTAGTCACTTTTTGGTCTCTAGGAATTAATATTATTGCTGTCGCTGTCAACTACTGTCTCTAGTACCTCGTGGCGTAGAAGGGGGTCTTGAGCCTGGGGAATTAAGTCTCTGCGAACTGTGATCTGTAATAGTAACAACATTATTTGGCTATAAAAATATTTATTAATAAATATATATTATCCTCAATGTCTACATCACACTATGAAGTTAAGGAGCCGCCATAGCGCAGTCAGTGGCTAGCACACTTGTCTCCTGGCCAGGTCTTGAGCCTGACGAATTAAGGCTGCCTGGCTAGTTCAGTCGCCGCAAACTGTGTGGGTTTAAGTTGTAGTTGTTGTTTTTTTTTGCCCTCCAACAGAAAAAAATCCACACCTTACCAAGGATTCCAACCTGAGTCTCACCATTTGGCCAGCCTCTCCTGTTTTTAAAAAATATTTTAAAAGAGAAGTCTTAAAGAAATAAAATGTGTAAGGAGAGTGATAAGGAGGACGGAATGTTAAATAAGCTTGCTTACCCAATTCTTAACCCTTTGAAAATAGTTTCTTTGTTTGGTCATTCTTTGTGAGGAGACTTGTGTATTCATGAAGTTAACCAAATATGAGTGATCTTTTACAAATGAAACCCAAACTATGTGTAATAAATATCTGGCTATCTCTGATCTATCAGGAGCCCTGGCCCCAGACTCTGGGAGCAGCTCACAGGAAGATCTGACCAGCAGAGGAACTTTGAGTGGCAGGTCAACACCAAGTGTCATGTCGGGTAAGTTGCCTGCAAGTCTGTCTTGTCATTCATAATGAAACCATCCAATTCTTCTTGTGCCATTGTATCCTTGATGTTTGTTGGAATGTCACAAAGCACATAGTAGAATAATGCTGAGTTTCCTTGTTTGCTGCATGATGACTACAGCAATGTTATAATACTAGACTCAAATGTCCTGACAGATCTTTATGATTGTTGTACCTGTTAAAGTGCAGTAGAGAGCACTTGGCTAGCAGTGCAGTAGTTGGGTGTTCAGTCCCCAGTTGTAATAGGATTGGATATTGTCTTGGCTAGTATGGCCTTAGCCGGCTTCCTGGCCTAGAGGTTAGCGACTTTTCTCTGTAATCTCGTGTACTCTCGTAAGTAACGTGATGACGGTGAGAATCAGCAGTGGTTTGAATCGCGTCGTTAACTTATGGAGTATGTGAGCCGGCCGCTCAGAAAGCAATGGTATACTACTGAGCGTAATCTTGCCAAGAAATCAACAATCAGCTGAAAGATGCTGATGTTGACAGCGATGTCCTGTAAAGGATATGCAAACATTTTTTTAGTATGGCCTTAGGACGGACCCAGCTTTGTGAAATGGATTCTAGATATTTTTCTGGTAAGGAAATCAGCTGATAACTCTACCTCAATTTACAATAAGGGCAGCGGTAGAACAGTGGCTAGCAAGCTTGCCTGGTGTTCATGCTTTCAAATGCTCAGCTGGGGAGATTTTTTAAGTTAACCTGTATTCCCATGTTGACCCAGCCTGAAATAAGGAGCTAGCATGATATACCCAAAATGCCTCGTGGCATCTAAAAGTCCTTTTTAAACCATAACCTAGCATATGTGAAAGTGTAAAAGGTCCACCATAAGACTGTCTTCATCTTAAACTCAGCGCCTACGTTGTGCTGTGAATCTGTTGTAGGTTTCTGTTGTCTAGATGTTGTTCCTGCCAGTAATAATCATATAGATTAATGTGCAAGAAACCTGTGCATGGACTGCATCTTGAGCATTGGAACCCTATTCCATTCCTTCTTGATTTTATTATGTTATTTCACATTTTCCATTCATTATTGTTCTCACGAGTTCTCTGTTCCCAACCATTGCTTGTTGGCATGTTTTAATAATTTGCACATTGCATTACTCCGTTGGTTAATTATGTTTATCAATGAGGTTTTATACTGACAGAGAAGGGAATTTTAAAGTTTGCAGTCTCAGGTTGCTTTGTGTATGCTTGGAACAAATCTACAATCATATGCATGCTGCTTATTTTATGTGTATATTTTATTTTGTGTCTGATAATTACACACAAAAAAGTGACACATTCCTTCCTCAGTTTCCGCTTGGTGTTCTTGTAAAAATTAGTGTAACATTGGATTTCCCACATAAAAGAATAAATAAAGCATCATGCATATCAGCAGATCAGAAACAGTTCATATGTGGATTAACATCTCTACTTAACTGTCTTTAGAGGTGCAGTTGTAGGTTCAGACCACCATCAGCTGACAAATAAAATTGAGTTGAAACTCTAGAGATATATAACTTCTTATAATCGTTGAAATCGGTACACTGTTGGAGTATTTTTCTTCTAAGAAATTAAGAAACTAAGGAACAATTTATGGTGACTGTCTCTAAAAGGTACCAGGTTTTGCAACAGTTAGGAGAAGTGAGATACTGCTGACAGCAGGGTAAAATCATTTGGAACGAATCATGATTAGATGCACATGGAAAAACAGAGCTAAAACAATGCATTGATAATCTCCCGAACCCTTAACAAAGTAGAAGAAAGGAGAAAAGAACAATAAAGCAGACTTAAAAAATAGCAAAACCAGAACTAGTAAAGTAAGATCACATGAAAAATACACAGAAAGAATTAGAAAGTGAGTAACGGTGGACAGAAGACCACATTTAGATGGCCTAGCAGGAGAGGCAGATGTTGCAGCAGCAAAGGAGAGTCTCATAGACCTTTACAGCACCACAAAGGAAAAAAACACATTTAATCAACTGGATTGATCTTTGATATGCGGCCTGTAAAAATGGACCAATCAATGATACAAACACATCTAAAAAAAGAAATTAGAAAAAACAATAACTCCTGAAGGATAGAGAAGCTGCATGTTCAGATGGTATCCCAGTAGAAGCTATTAAAGCCACTATAAACATGTCAACTAAATTACTGCACAAATATTTACCAGTCTAGGAGGACACACACACAAATACCAGCAGACTGGAGAGCACACAGCTGATCCGCGACTCTGGTGATCGAGTGAGATGGCAGAACATGACCACCCACGCTTACCGGCATGGCACATGATGGATGGATGGAGAGATAGGTGTTTCGTCAAGCTGCCAAAGAAGGGGAACGTACGGAAATGTGAAAATTATAGAGTAATAATGTTATTGTCCATTATGTGGAAAAGATTAAAGAGGATCGTTCTGGAGAGATTAAGAGATGACATTGATAGACAGCTAAAGGATGAACAGGCAGGCTTCTAACCACACAGACCCTGCTCATCTCTCCCTCCCCTCCCCCCCTCTCTCTCTCTCTCTCTCCTCCTCTCTCTCTCTCTCTCTCTCTCTCTCACACACACACAAGATATGCATGCACACACCCACAAACAGATATTTGAAAATAATACTTTTCCCTGCAGTCATCTGTTCATCAAACTGGCTGCCATATTGGTATTAGCTTTGGCATACATTTAATTTGAGTATTGTATATTCGCTATTGCAGTCTGTATTTTAAACGTGCGTGCATCTTTTGTTTCAGAGATCACATACTTGATTATTTTGCTTTGATTATATTTCACTGTCTTTTGATTTGGATTTTGTATGCTTTGTGTGTTTTTAAGTTTGCTTCGATACCAGGTTTGTGACTGTGGCATGTTAGTGGAATTTATAGTTTGGTTTGAGGGAAAACATTTTTGAACTATCTTTTGCATGGTTTTCATAAAATAAACAAAAATGAAGAGCCAAAAGGTCAACATTTAGATTAGGGACCTAGGAATTTTTGTGTGCTTTAAAAATCCTGCATGGTTTAACAAATTTGAAGAATCTGTATGTCTACTTGTAAAGAGAAAAGAATGAAGGGTATGTGGGCTGAGGAGAGAAAGAGGAAAAATAGAAATGGAGATGACACTAGGAAAATGTAATAAATGGAAGTATAGAAGTAGAAGTACTGTGCAGCTAGATAATGTGTAGTTAGATAGTCGTCAGATTGTCCGCACTGCACATCAAACCATTGAGTCCATAAGTGCTTGTATTCCCTCCTCAGTGTCCATGATACCATCTCTGTGTTGGTTGACTATTCTTCTTTGTCCCCCTGCATAGGGCTCTTGTCTTATTTCATCCTCTTATGACATGATGTTTTTGCAGTCTGGTTAAGGTTGCAGATTCCCAGTCATCTCTTGATTCATTTAATGACCTGCCTTCAGTACGGCATTCACTATATCAGCCTGGTCCATTGCTCCTTCGCTGTCCACAGTAATGTACATACTGGTTGCTAATTTTCAGTATCCACAAAATTCAGATGGAAGATAAATGAACAATGATAAAAATTGACAGTTTACTGCATATAGGACCACATCTGTTTAAGAAAAAAAACAACAGAGTAACATGAAGTGTGCATGTAGGGATGCTGGACAACTAGAACATGCTTGTGTTCTAACAGTATTTCTAGTAACTTATTTCTATGCTGAAATCAAAATGTCTTACAAAGGCACAGAATGTGATACTTTATTTTTTAAAAAAAAAGGTCCATATGTCCATACCACAAAGAGCACACAGGGAACTATGTTTTTCCTGGCAGGTTTCTTGGAGAGAAAGTCAAATTCAGCAATGTGATCCTGCGTTTGAGAGAATTGAAAGCTTGGAGTATTAGGAGAGGAACTGCAAAACACATTGAAATATGGTTAAAGGATATTCAAAATAAGAGCACATGCTGTATATAATGTTAAATTCTTCTATGATATGTGATGACCAGTTACCTTCTTTATGGCTTTCCTTTCACAAAAATCAAGGCAGTATTTATTTTATTTACAACTAAAACAAACTATCACATTCAATGCCATTGTAAGACATTTTGATTTCAGCATAGAAATCAGTTACTAGAAATACTGCTCTGATATCTCAAACAAGATAGGCTGATAATAAGAACATTGCATTTCTGGCTAGAGGGTTTTTATTTCTTATCATTTTTGTCTCCGCTGCTGTTTAAGTATACTTTCATGTGAGCTTAAGTAGTTTATTGCAAAGAAAGATTGACTTGTTAGATTTCAAACAGTGCTAGCTGATAATGTGAGAGTTACACATGTAGGAAGACATTTTTTGTGTAGACAAGGGACATTGTGATTCAATCAGTATCTGCAAATAGTGTGAAAGTTACATATGTAAGAAGAAATGTGTGTGTGTAGACAAGGACATTGTGATTCAATCAGTATCTGCAAATAGTGTGAAAGTTACATATGTAAGAAGAATGTGTGTGTAGACAAGGGACATTGTATTCAATCAGATCTGCAAATAGTGTGAAAGTTACATATGTAAGAAGAAATGTGTGTGTGTAGACAAGGGACATGTGATTCATCAGTATCTGCAAATAGTGTGAAGTACATATGTAAGAAGAAAGTGTGTGTGTAGACAAGGGACATGTGATTCAATCAGTATCTGCAAATAGTGGGAAAGTACATATGTAAGAAGAAATGTGTGTGTGTAGACAAGGGACATTGTGATTCAATCAGTATCTGCAAATAGTGTGAAAGTTACATCTGTAAGAAGAAATGTGTGTTGTAGACAAGGGACATTGTGATTCATCAGTATCTGCAAATAGTGTGAAAGTACATATTAAGAGAAATGTGTGTGTGTAGACAGGACATTGTGATTCAATCAGTATCTGCAAATAGTGTGAAGTTACATATGTAGAAGCAATGTGTGTGTGTAGACAAGGAATGTGATTCAATCAGTATCTGCAAATAGTGTGAAAGTTACATATGTAAGAAGAAATGTGTGTGTGTAGACAAGGGACATTGTGATTCAATCAGTATCTGACAAATAGTGTGAAAAGTTACATATGTAAGAAGAAATGTGTGTGTGTAGACAAGGGGACATTGTGATTCAAGCAGTATCTGCAAATAGTGTGAAAGTTACATATGTAAGAAGAAATGTGTGTGTGTAGACAAAGGACATTTTGATTCAAATAATATCTACAAATAATGTGAAAGTTACAAATGTAAGAAGAAATTTGTGTGTGTAGACAAGGGACATTTTGATTCTAACAATTTCTACAAATAGTGTGAAAGTTACAAAATGGGTAGAAATGTGTGTGTGTAGACAAAGGACATTTTGATTCAAATAATATCTACAAATAATGTGAAAGTTACAAATGTAAGAAGAAATTTGTGTGTGTAGACAAGGGACATTGTGATTCAATCAGTATCTGCAAATAGTGTGAAAGGTTACATATGTAAGAAGAAATGTGTGTGTGTAGGACAAGGGACATTGTGATTCAATCAGTATCTGCAAATAGTGTGAAAGTTACATATGTAAGAAGAAATGTGTGTGTAGACAAGGGACATTGTGATTCAATCAGTATCTGCAAATAGTGTGAAAGTTACATCTGTAAGAAGAAATGTGTGTGTGTAGACAAGGGACATTTTGATTCTAATCAGTATCTGCAAATAGTGTGAAGTTACATATGTAAGAAGAAATGTGTGTGTGTAGACAAGGGACATTGTGATTCAATCAGTATCTGCAAATAGTGTGAAAAGTTACATCTGTAAGAAGAAATGTGTGTGTGTAGACAAGGGACATTGTGATTCAATCAGTATCTGCAAATAGTGTGAAAGTTACATATGTACGAAGAAAATGTGTGTGTGTAGACAAGGGACATTGTGATTCCAATCAGTATCTGCAAATAGTGTGAAAGTTACATCTGTAAGAAGAAATGTGTGTGTGTAGACAAGGGGACATTGTGATTCAATCAGTATCTGCAAATAGTGTGAAAGTTACATCTGATAGAAGAAATGTGTGTGTGTAGACAAGGGACATTGTGATTCAATCAGTATCTGCAAATAGTGTGAAAGTTACATCTGTAAGAAGAAATGTGTGTGCTAGACAAGGGACATTGTGATTCAATCAGTATCTGCAAATAGTGTGAAAGTTACATCTGTAAGAAGAAATGTTGTGTGTGTAGACAAGGGACATTTCATTCAAACATAGTGGCTGACTATTGTGGAAGTTAGTATGTGGGAAGACATTTATTTTATGTAGGAAAGGGATATTTTAATTCAAACATTAGTGGCAGATATTGTGAAAGTTGGTATGTGGGAAGACATTTTTTTATGTAGGAAAGGGATATTTTCATTCAAACAATAACTGTGAAAAGTTTGATAGTTAAACATAAGGGAAGACATACTTTTGTGTAGACAAGAGTAACTTAATTCAGACAACAGTGGCTGATATCAGACAAGGGCTTCCATTTACATATGTTTTGCCAGCACGGAGTGCATTTTGATGTACTTGTTTAACAACGACAACTAACAAATGCAAGATTGCAGTTAGCATAGATGCTACTAGCATGTTCCAGTCACAGAACTACACAATGGAGAAGCTTGTAGCACCTCTTTGTTTTTGTGTTCACACTGTTTCCCCTGGTATTTTTATTTTGGTTTGCTTCCTTCTTGGATGGCTGGGTAATCCTTGCTTGTGTGGTTCAGCCTTGCGGTCAACATTCCACTTCCGACTGCCACAGCCTAGTAAAATACGGAAAGCAGGTAATTTGTGTTAGAATGGATGTTTTTCTTTTTCACTGATTTGTTCAGGTGTTGCTTGTGTGATTTTTGATTTTATTTATTAAAACTAACACCAGTGTTGTCATTTATTCTTTGTTTGGATTGAATTTGTGGTTCATCATCATCATCATCAATATCATCATCATCATCATCATCATCATCATCATCATCATCATCCATCATCATCATCATCATCATCATCATCATCATCCATCATCATCATCATCATCATCATCATCATCATCAATATCATCATCATCATCATCAATATCATCATCATCATCATCATCACCAAATTCATCATCATCATAGCTAACCCAGAGACTAGTCCCATATTCTCTGATACTCTTAAATCAGCACAATTATGAAACCCTGGCATTGTTACATACCAGTGTGATGCAGTTATGTCTTAAGCATTCATCTTTTCGACTTGATTTTGCCTTCCACCATTTTCAGTAATGCACTACCTTGTATGAGATCGTGATCAGGCTAAAACACATTTGTGTATAATTTCAAAAGCTGTCTTATTTCTCCTGTGGTCTTAGACTCGTTAGCTACCAAAAGCTGCTGATAAAGCCTAACTTCACACAGTTAAAGAAATTTGTAGAGCTTTACAGAGACAAGCTTAGTTTAGTTTAGTTTAGTCATTGGATCAACATCACGGCACACGGTTTAACCCATAAGTGCTCCATTTTCCTCCTAACTCAAACCTGAGTCTGGAGAAACTCAGCTCAATGCACGAACTCCGTTGCATCGGCGAGGATCCTGAAATACTTTGGGTAGATTTTTAACTCGAAATTTTGCCCGGGCAGCGCCGTTAGGCTACTCTTTTTCGATTTCCAACTGCCAAGGGATTTTTTACGTGCGCAACAATACACACGGGCGTCCGATCTCACTACCCAGAGACCAGGGGTAATTTTATTACTGGAAGTCCAGGTGGATGTTTTAAATAAATCCCGGTCCTCACCGGGGCCTGAACCTGGGACCTCCAGCACTCGAGGCGGACACCATACCTCGAGACCACTCAGCCCCTAAAAGATACAAGCTATAAAAATGAAATGGAGAACACAGAATGAAGATTACAGACTGGAGCATGACAGCATCAACAAGCTAGGCAGGAACCAGTTGATGGAGATCTTCAGACTACTCTCTGTAGGACACTGGAGTCGGAGCACACCTTTACAGAATGAGTATCAGAGACTGGGCAGTGCCTGGCTGCGGAGCACCAAAGCAAACTCCATGGCGCATTCTACAAGACTGTCCAGAATAATGCCAGACAGAATGGAGATCTGGTCCATTGGTCATTTGGAGCAGCACTACAAGACATAGAAAGAACTTGGAAGCAACAGAGATTTGGTTCCTGAGACGAGTGTTGTGAATTTCTTGCACAGCCAGATGAGCTAACGAAGATTGCCTGATAGAGGCTAATGATACTAGAACATTGTATACAATAATAAGAAAGAGACAAACAACTTTTGTTGGTCATGTTATGAGAAGAGAGGCATTGGAGAACATTGTGACGACTGGAAATAATGAGGGGAAGAGAGGCTGAGGCAGACCAGAGAAATGATGCTGATGGATTGAGACGGTTGGCATGGAGGAATTTCAGCAGCAGGGTTTGATCCAGAACACCTAAGACAAGATCTGTAGAGTGACATGAACGCACCAGCTGGCATGGCACTTGATGATGATGACTACGAGGACAAATGTGAGGGGTGTCACTTTCACATCCTAGTCATGACCCGTGCTGAAACACATAGAAGTCATTGCTAAGAAGAAGAAAATGAAGATAAAGAATTAGATATAATGATAAAGAATTATAAATAATTTTGAATTCATCCAGTCCACACTATCCAAAATATCTAATGAAAGAAATGTGTTGGGAATTGTACAAACTACAGCTAAAATTGCCAGTATGTTACTAGGACCCATAAAGAAAGCAATGAATAGTAACACTTATCACCCACCATGCATGTCCTAAGAAGCCACTAAGACAAAACCTTAGTTGCAAAATCCAACCAATGAGGAACAAGTTTACAAAGGACTTGGCATGATTTGGTTGTGAGCCTATGCTCCATTGGTAGATGATAAGGCAACAGCAGAGGAAGAACGCAGCTAATATAGACATACTTCTGTTTGAAATATGTTATTAACTTTAGCAATCATAATTTTAATCAAGCTGTTAATGAGTTTAATCTTCTTTATGCCTGGCTCACAATTATGGTGTCTACATTTTATATTATTGCTGCCATAAACTCTGCTTGTTTAAAATGTAGCCAGTTTTTACGTGTGACATGCTCTTTGCTGAATGTTGCTTTTCTCAGTAGACTTTTAAAGCTTGATTGTAAGTAAATAAGTATGCAAGCACTGTTCAAACATCTCACACAATTCAGCTTTTTAGCTCTCTATATGTGCATTATAAGTGTGTTTGGTGTACACTTAAATCATCCATGCACGCATAGACTGTTTCATTCACACAAACTCTAAAACCATAACACATCGACGGCAAAATAAATGTTGCCATTGCCCACAATGAGCCTGAGCCGCCTGCTGCTGCCACAATCTCAGCTCGAGTGTTGTGTTTTCAAAAAAACATTTCTCTCTTGGACTCGGTCAAATGTGTACTTCTTGCTCAAGATGATCCGCACTTTCAACCATAATAGAGTGTGAGCTTTAGTCACACTCCTGATCACAACAGTCAGTGTTTTTCCGGTTAGTTTCCATGTCTTCTCATGTAATGTGACTGTAAAGCCATGTTTGGTTTGTCCTTATGTGGTTTGCAGGTGAAGTGGAGATACTGAAACCTGTCTAATTGCTATGTGGAATTAATGTTAGATCTGTTTGCCTTCCAGTCTGTTGAGGTTTTCATTGATAGAATTATTGCATTGTTTTTGTTCAAGTCACCATTGATAACATTGTTACATTTCAGCTCATTTATTCTAATAATTATTAACAAACTAATATATATCAGTGAGTTTATCATTTATAGAAATATTGCACTTTAGTGTTTTGCTGAGCTCATCATTGATAGAACCTTATATCTCAGTGTTTTGTTGATGCCTCATCATTGATAGAACCCTTATATCTCAGTGTTTTGTTGAGCTATCATTGATAGAACCTTATATCTCCGTGTTTTGTTGAGCTCATCATTGATATAACCCTTATATCTCAGTGTTTTGCTGAGCTCATCATTGATAGAACCCTTATATCTCAGTGTTTTGCTGAGCTCATCATTGATAGAACCCTTATATCTCAGTGTTTTGTTGAGCTCATCATTGATAGAACCCTTATATCTCAGTGTTTTGTTGAGTTCTCACTCATTGTATAGCTATGAACCCTTATATCTCAGTGTTTTGTTGAGCTCATCATGATTAGAACCCTTATATCTCAGTGTTTTGCTGAGCTCATCATTGATAGAACCCTTTATATCTCAGTGTTTTGCTGAGCTCATCATGATAGAACCCTTATATCTCAGTGGTGATGTAGCCTGTAGTGTTTTCTTGATTTGGTGAGATCCTTATTGTTGTTTTTGGGTGTTGTAGTCTTTTGCATGGTCTTAGTGTTTTGTTGAGCTCATCATTGATAGATTCCTTATATCTCAGTGTTTTGTTGAGCTCATATGATTATACCTTATTCTCAGTGTGTTGTTGAGCTCATCATTGATATAACTTATTCTCAGTGTTTTGTTGAGTCTCATTGATATAACCTTATATCCGTGTTTTGTTGAGCTCATCATTGTAGATACCTTATATCTCAGTGTTTTGTCTGAGCTCATCATTGATATACCCTTATATCTCAGTGTTTTGTTGAGATCATCATGTATAACCCTTATATCTCAGTGTTTTGTTGAGTCTCATCATTGATATAACCCTTATATCTCAGTGTTTGTGAGCTCATCATTGATAAACCTTATATCTCAGGTGTTTTGTTGAGCTCATCATGATATAACTTATATCTCAGTGTTTTGTTGAGCTCATCATTGATAGAACCCTTATATCTTAGTGTTTTGCTGAGCTCATCATTGATATAACCCTTATATCTCAGTGTTTTGTTGAGCTCATCATTGATATACCCTTATATCTCAGTGTTTTGCTGAGCTCATCATTGATATAACCCTTATATCTCAGTGTTTTGTTGAGCTCATCATTGATATAACCCTTATATCTCAGTGTTTTGTTGAGCTCATCATTGATATAACCCTTATATCTCAGTGTTTTGTTGAGCTCATCATTGATAGAACCCTTATATCTCAGTGTTTTGTTGAGCTCATCATTGATAGAACCCTTATATCTCAGTGTTTTGTTGAGCTCATCATTGATAGAACCCTTATATCTCAGTGTTTTGTTGAGCTCACCATTGATATAACCCTTATATCTCAGTGTTTTGTTGAGCTCACCATTGATAGAACCTTATATCTCAGTGTTTTGTTGAGCTCATCATTGATAGACCCTTATATCTCAGTGTTTTGCTGAGCTCATCATTGATAGAACCCTTATATCTCTAGTGTTTTGCTGAGCTCATCATTGATAGAAACCCTATATCTCAGTGTTTTGTTGAGCTCACCATGATATAACCTTATATCTCAGGTTTTGCTGAGCTCACATTGATAGAACCCTTATATCTCAGTGTTTTGTTGAGCTACATCATTGATAGACCCTTATATCTCAGTGTTTTGTTGAGCTCATCATTGATAGAACCTTATATCTCAGTGTTTTGTTGAGCTCATCATTGATATAACCCTTATATCTCAGTGTTTTGTTGAGCTCATCATTGATATAACCCTTATATCTCAGTGTTTTGTTGAGCTCATCATTGATAGAAACACTTATATCTCAGTGTTTGTTGAGCTCATCATTGATAGACCCTTATATCTCAGTGTTTTGTGAGCTCATCATTGATATGAACCCTTATATCTCAGTGTTTTGTTGAGCTCATCATTGATATAACCCTTATACTCAGTGTTTTGTTGAGCTCATCATTGATAGAACCCTTATAATCTCAGTGTTTTGTGTGTGAGCTCATCATTGATATAACCCTTATATCTCAGTGTTTTGTTGAGCTCATCATTGATTAGAACCTTATATCTCAGTGTTTGTGAGCTCATCATTGATATACCCTTATATCTCAGTAGTTTTGTTGAGCTCATCATTGATATAACCCTATATCTTAGGTTTTGTTGAGCTCATCATTGATAACCTTATATCTCAGTGTTTTTGTTGAGCTCATCATTGATAGAACCCTTATATCTCAGTGTTTTGTGAGCTCATCATGATAGAAACCCTTATATCTCAGTGTTTTGTTGAGCTCATCATTGATAGATCCCTTATATCTCAGTGTTTTGTTGAGTCATCATGATAGAACCCTTATATCTCAGTGTTTTGTTGAGTCATCATTGATAAACCTTATATTCAGTGTTTTGTTGCGCATCACATTGATATAACCTTATATCTCAGTGTTTTGTTGAGCTCATCATTGATATAACCCTTACATTTTTGTGTTTTGTTGAGCTCATCATTGATATAACCCTTACATTTCTGTGTTTTGTTGAGCTCATCATTGATATAACCCTGACATTTCTGTGTTTTCTTGAGCTCACCATTGATATAACCCTTACATTTCCATGTTTTGTTGACCTCATCATTGACATAACTCTTACATTTCTGTGTTTTGTTGTGCTCATCATTGATAGAACCCTTACATTTCCGTGTTGTGTTTTTGTTAGCTCGTCATTGATATAACCCTTACATGTACCCTTATTGTGCCTTGTTGAGCCAAGAGGTGATGTAAAAAGTTAATAATTAACACCTACAATAATAATAATTAATAATTAACATGTTTCTGTCTGTATTGATTTATTTCATGATTTTTTTCCCCCAGTGTCTTGCAACACATTGCAAGGAGCATCAAATGGAGCAACGGGGCCTTCCACATACCGCCGTCCTCCCTCGCCAGATCTGAACAGACTGAAGCAGCAGCGACAGAGGGGCAGTAGCCAAGAAAGTGGCAGTGAGACAGGTTCTGGTTCAAACCCTGGCTCTGACTATGCAGGTATTAACTCATACCACACAAAACAAACTCGCCATGTGTTTGTTAGATACTCCTTACATGGTTTCTTCTTGTTCGTATTCTGTTCCTGTTCTGCTTCTTCTCCTCCTCCTCCCCCTTTTATCTCTTTTTGGAACATATGCCCTTTTTACATGATGTGCTTTTCCTAACTCGTGTTTCTTCCAGTTGTTGGCTGGTTATTGTGACTCCTCTAGAAGACTTGTGAGTTCTAATCCTGGTGGTCATGGAAGAATAATTACCATAAACCATAGTTCATGCAGATCTGTTGAAATACAACTAGAAAAAGGGGTTTTAATTCTGTCAGACTACAGCTGAATTAATGAGTCACAGTGGGTAGCACGCTGACCTAGTGGTCATGTGTTTAAATCGCCATTAAAGCTGGGATTAAAAAATATTAACCTCAGCTCCCAGGTCAACCTTTTTTTTTTTTTTTTTTAAATGTTGCAGGCCTTTTGAGCTTACAGGGCGCCCTTACAGGACGTTGCAGTCAACACCAGCATTTTTCAGCTGCTGTTGATGTACTAGGCAAGATTATGCTCAGTAGTTTGCCATTGCTTTCTGAGTGACCAGCTCACATACCCCCGTAAGTTACCAGCGCGGCATGAACCGAGGTCGACATCCAACCTAAAATGGGTATTAGGAAATATTAAGTAAAAGCACCAGTGTGATATTGACATCCATTGAGTGCTGATTGGTCTGTGAAAATGTGGGGCTAGCACCATATACCCGTAAATGGGCTCCTTCTTACTGTGCCCAAAGTTACTTGCGGTGTAGGACATGGGGGTCTTGAGTTTCAGGAATTAAGGCCGCCTGGCTAGTGCAGTTACCGCGAACTGTGCAGGTTAGAGTTTTGTTTTGCCCCCGACAGAACAATAATTCACACCTTACTGAGAATTCAAACCCAGGTCACCCGCAGGAGAACTCGGCGTTCTTAGCCTTAAATTATAGGCATTCCTCTGGGTGAAGAATGTGAATAGATTACACCTGACAGACATCTATTTAAAGTATCTGATAGTTGATGACTTAAAATCATTATTCTGGTTAACCTAATTTCAGTGTGTTTTTGCTTATTTATGTATTTCAGTTTATTATCACAAACTTGTAAGTATTATCACACATTTTGTAACTTGCGTAAGTTTGAATTTATTATTCACTCATCTTATTCACAATGCTTGTTCCTCATCAGGTCCGAAGCTGTTTGTAAAACCAAGTGCCAAATCTAACCGTCACATAATTGTTAATGCCATCTCCCATTGCTGCCTGGCAGGTTCTGTCAACACGGACATGAAAAATAAGGTTCTGGAGGTTAGTCACATTGATGTTGGTTTCATTACTTGTGGGGTCGCTGATTCAGTTCACAGATTCATTGCCAAACTAAAAGCAGGTTTGGACCAAACAAAGATGGATGGCGGAAAATTGGAAGTTAGCATGTGTCACAGTTATGACTTACAGGTTGATAATATGGTAGCAGACATGTATTATATATCAAATCAAAGGGATTTATTTGGTTGTTTCGGGATTTGAGATTTAAATATTGAGCACAACACACTACTGGCAACGCTGATCGTATTCTGGTGCTTCCACATTGACGAGGATAGGCCTTATGTTCATACCAGAATAAGATCAGCGTTGCCAGTAGTGGGTTGTGCTCAATATTTAAATTAAAGGGAGTTGCATAGGGTACAGTACTGTTTATACAGGGTGTATTTTTAATGACTGCAGTGTTTGAAAATATTGCTGGTCCAAGTTTTGTATTGTACCTATTATGTTGCAGAACTTTACAGAGGGTGAATACAAACTTGAACGGCAATATTTTCAGACACCGCAGAGTCATTAAAAATACACCCTATAGCATAGGGTACATACTGTATATAAGTCCATGACAGATACGGAAAGCTGCTTAAGACATTTAATTGTCTTTAGCAAGATGGAGAAAGGTTATGTTTTGTGTGGAATGGCTCTCGTCGCTTCAGAGGTCACAGATCATGAGAATTGTATGGATATTTTGTCCCTGGCCATGCGGGTGTACGGGGAATGAACAGGCTGATAGGCTAGCAGGGAATGCACCTCTTGGTGGAATTTTGCCTATGGACAAGGGGGAGGTGGTCGTGCGCTTGTGAGACCAGGTGGAGAAAGCGGAGGAACAGATTGAGAACCCATAAATGGAAAGAATGAGATTGCGGGGGATCAGCAGAGGTTCTGGAAGAATCTCAAAACTGAGAGGGAAGATCAGGAGAACTTTAAATCAGATAGCGGTGGGAACGATTAGTAGTATGACTCTTTGCTGGCTGTTGAACGAGGGGACGGAGCACATGTGGGAATGTCCTGAGTGCAGTGACTCAACTCAACTCAACACAACTGATGTAATTTTGAAGGCTGTGTAGAATTGAAGAGATAATTTTCAAGGCTGTGCAGCTGAAGGGGGATAATTTTCAAGACTAGAATTGAAGAAATAATTTTCGAAGCTGTGTGGCTTGAGGGAGATAATTTTTGAGGCTCTGTGACTTAGGAGAAATAATGTTCAATGCTGTGTGGCTTAAGGGAGATAATTTTTAAAGGTGTATGACTTGAAAATTACAATTTTCAAGGCTATGTGACTTATTTGTCACGACATCTGATACAAGTTACCAGTTCACTTCATGATTGATTTTTAATTCAAGAGTCTTCATACTCTCTATCTGTCAAGGTGCTGCACATCTTTTGCACAGACACGTCCTGCAGCTTTTCAATGATTTCTAACACACTGCTCATTAATGGTTTGATTCACTTCCGTGTGAAAACTTAGGATTAATTTTGTTTTTAAGAACAAGGCAACAGGAGAAGTATCCATACATTTTGCTTAAAATTGGCTCTGCCTCTTCACCAGCTACCATCAGCTGATTACAGTATGGTGCACCAAAGCAGTAGCCAAACCAGGTGTATATTTTATGTCAGTACGACAAGGTATGGTTCTGTCAGTGATGATGATGATTGATGATTGATTTAGGAACCGACATCACAGCATTCGGGCCATTCCCATAAGCGCTCCGTCCCCATCCTCAGCAGCCAGCGAAGAGTTCCAACACTAATAGTTCCAGTAGCAATCTGATTATATGTCCGTCTCGCCTTTCAGTGTTTCCTGTGTATAGTTATAGGTTGTCATGAACAAATATTCAGCTTGTGAGTTATCAGCATTACAATAGTTAGTGCTCCATATAAAGTATAGATTTTCATTTTCACATGTTCTACTGTGTAAACTACTGGTATTAAAAGTTGTGAGTTATCAACATTACAGTTCTTGTCAGTGCTCCCTGTAAGTTATAGGTTGTCATGAACATTTATTCAACTTTGTGAGTTTTCAGCATTACATTTGCTAGTGCTCCATATAAGGTATAGATTGTCGTTTTCACACATTCTTCTTTGTTAACTACTGGTACTAAAGTTGTGAGTGAGTCTATATTTAATTTGCACAGACATTTCATCATTGTCTATCTTATATTTACTGAACCAAAAATGTGTGCTCCAGAGGATTTAATATTGCGTACTAGTGCATACTATCACACCTTAGAGGGTACATTGTTTCGCTCTAGTCTGTACAGTTATTTATTCATTTCTTAACAAAGACTTAGTTTATGGTCTGTATGGAAAATATATAAACATGTTCCATTCTTACGCACTCAAGTGGACATGTGGTTCTTGTCTGTGGTCCCTGTATATAGTTATAGGTTGTCATGAACAAATATTCAGCTTGTGAGTTATCAGCATTACAATAGTTAGTGCTCCATATAAAGTATAGATTGTCGTTTTCACATGTTCTGCTGTGTAAACTACTGGCTTGGTAGCCACTGCAGCTCCGCATTAAGATGTATTGAAGGGCAAAGCAAAGGCAGAGGAGAAAGAAGTAGGCAGCGATAAAAGTGGGAAGATAACATCAAGAGATAAACAGTCAGCTGTCTTTCATAGTGTATGAAATATGTAAACATGTTCTGTCCTTATGCACTCAAGTGGACATGTCTCTACTCTGGCAGGAGTTGGCCAAGTGTGACGCCAACCATTTCCTGATCCTGTTCAGAGATGCCGGCTGTCAGTATCGGGGTCTGTTCATCTTCTACCCAGAGACAGAGGAAGCATTCAAAGTCCTCGGTGTGGGCCCTAAACACATCGTCAATACCATGTGTGAAAAATTCTACAAGTAAGTCTGTGTGTATTTGTGCGGTAATGATCTAATGAGGAACAGGGGGTCCAGCGGTTAGGATGCCAGCATTTGACATCTGGAGACACAGGTTCCAGTCTCTGAATATGTGACTTGAAAACACAGTGACTGTTAAAAAGATAAAAAGTTAATGGCCCTTTTACATTCCTTAAGGCACAGTAAGGGCATATGGTGCCCGCCTCTTTTTTTAAAGATCAGTGGGCACTGGAGAGATGATGTGGTTGGTATCATGCCATCCATCTTTACTTCTGAGGATATTTTTGGGGTCAATTAGTAGCCCTGGTCAATTTAAATAATCAGCCTCAAGAGCATATTTGAACCCGGGACCTTTGGGTTGGCTGGCAAGTTTGGTAGCTGCAGCAGCTCCGCCTTACAGATTTTATTGGAAGGCAGAGGAGAAAGAAGTAGGCAGCGATAGAAGTGGGAAGATTACATCAAGAGATGAACAGTCAGCAGTCTTTCATAGTGTATGACCAAAGTAACAGGAAGAATTTGCTGGCGATCCACTGCAGCCAATTTTCACTGTGGAGATGGGACTTGATAGATATTTTTTATTGTTGCTGATGTAACTTTCATTGTAGAGATGGCACATGGTAGAATGATTTACTGGTGTTGACATAAACGTATTTGATGTCTATGTAAAGCTTTGACTTTTTTCTGGTCTCCTCAGGTACAATTCTGGTGCTAAAAGTTTCTCAGAGATTACGTCTACCAAACATTTGTCGGTGTCTGTGGATGCTGTGGTTCTGCATACTTCCGTGTGGAAGTCTGGGAAGGCTGTGATCAAACGATAAACGTTGTGCTGAATAGGTTGCATATGTGTGAGTGTGCATGTGTGTCCTTGCGTGCCTGCTTGGCTAAGCTGTTTTATATTAATAAATGTATTTTAAAGACATTGTTTAATGACACATGCGTGAGTATTATGGTTGTGCTTTAGGGGTTATTTTCACATCATCTGTTTATAGAAATGAATAGTTGTGATGTGCTTGTGTTGGAAGTTATTTTGCAATAGCCATTATTATTAAATTAATAGTTGAGACCGTGATGTGCTTGTCTGAAAGTTATTGATAGTTGATGCAGTAGTGTGCTTGCGTTGGTGCAGTTAATGTTTCAGTATCAATTATTATTAAATTAATAGTTGAAACAGTGGTGTGCTTGTGTTGGGACTGTTATTGTTAAAAATATTAGTTGCATATCCTTTACAGGAAGTTGCAGTCAACCCCAGCGTTTTTTGGTTGTTTGTGATTTCAGGTCTACGCTCAGTAGTTTGCCATTGCTTTCTGAACGAGTGGCACTCATACCATTGTATGAAATACCAACGCAAGGCGGTCTGCTTCCAAATTGTCCCCAGCTGTGTTTCGAACACGGTATGCGGGATTATGAATTGCATCCATAACCCATTCGCCAAGAGCCGATCAGTTATTGTTACAACAGCCAACATGATTAAATTAATAGTTGATACAGTGGCATGTGATGTGCTTGCATTGAGAAATTTATCACACCAGCTAATGTTACAGGTTGAGACTAATTCTGCATGTTGGATCTGTTAATTTACATCCAATAATATAAAATTATGAGTTGTAGCAATATAAATGTTTTAGAGCAGTGGTTCTCTTTCAAGCACCCTTTCACCATATGTTCAGAATGTCATTCCCCCCTTTCGTATTTCCTCCCTATAAATCTCTCCCTCCCCTTTACATGCGTAAAAATGGAAGCTAAATTTAGTAACACATACTAGAACAAGTCTAGACATAAAATGGGATTTGCAGGTCTACTTACATTATAAAACAAATTTCAGAAGGACAATAAGTAGAGTTCTATACAGTATGGAGGGAAAAACAATATCAAGTAATTGGTCTTGAGTTAACGCAATTTTGAAATAATCTTAATTTACCCCCCCCCCCCCCCCCAACCACAACACACACAACACACCCCCCCCCCCCAAAAAAAAAAACAAAAACAAAAAAACAAACAAACAAAAACAAAAACAAAACAACCCCCCCCCCCGGTTGAGAGCCACTGTTTTAGAGTGAAGTAATTTGCACACTAGCTAATATTAAAAGTTAAGACATTGATACCTGCTTGTTAAAGACGTTTATTTGTCAGCTGGCAATATTCCATCACTGGGCATTGTGCTTGAGTTGGGCAGTGTTCACATTAGCTAAAATTACGAATTTCAGCAAAGGAGCCATGAAACAATAAAGTTACTTGCATGTCCATTTCAGGATTTTGCAATCATCCCCAGTGTTTTATCAGCTGTTTGTGATTAACTAGGCAATTTTTATGTTCAATAGTTTGCCAATGCTTTCTGAATGACCGGCGCTCATACCATCAAAATCAACACAAAGCTGTTTTCTTTCAAATCGAATGCTGCTGGTTTCAAACCCTCAACTCGATATGTCAGGAAAATTGTGAAACACGCTCACTGCCTCTAAGTCACAGCGTAGGTGTAAAACATAGGTTGTATAATATTCGACAAATGCAAAACACAGAGAGGTAAATACTGAAAAGGGTATCTAAGCAACAAACAGCAAATGAAGTCTGGCTGAAGTTCCTGCCCTTAATTGTTTAAAACCCATGTTGTGAAGACAGCAAAAGACTTTGTAGTGAATCTGTGATTACCATGGGGATAACATTTGTTCTTCATTTAAACATTATCAGTGACTACATGTGTTATGAATTTCAGCCAGAAAAAGATTGATATATTCACTTTATATGATATATAACTCTGCAATATGCTCCTGACAAAATGCAGCTAAATGTGCCCCCTATTGTTTATGGCTGCTTTGTGTAAACTCACAAGGGGAATGCCTTGCTTTGAATTAAATTATGAGTTGAGACCACATAATGTGTTCTGAATATTATTCTGATTGAGACACAGAATATGCTGCTGTGATGGCAGTCTCTTGATAGCCAGAATATTAAATCGTAGTAGTGAGACAAGATAATGTGATGGAGTAATGGAGCAATTTCACATCAGATAGTGTGCTGGAGATCAATGTTTACAAGTTAAGTGTAGGATGCTGGTCTTCTCTCTGGAGTCATTGTTTATACACGTCTAGCGGACATATCACTCGTGAGTAGTGAGACAATGTACTATTCTTTTTCTCCTGCTGCCCTTTATAGTCTAATGAGGCATGGACTCTTAACTATCTCTTGCCAAACATCCTATCCGTTGCTCTCTTCTTCAGTTCCCTTATCCACGTCTTCCATATTGATAATCATCATCATGTGCCATGTCGATAAGTGTGGGAGGTCATGTCTGGCCATCTCAAACAATCATCAGCGTTGGTGGTATTCTTGTCGCGACCATGCCGTGTGGCCAAGCCACCAAACATTGATCTCTCTGCCTTTCTGTATTTCTCAGCACAGAATACTGACATCAGATTTCATGACAAACTGCAACAACGGAGAAATCTTTCTGTAAAATTAATGCTTTATGTTATAAATAGTTATTATTGTTAATCATTACGAGTAGTTTAACTCAGACTTGAAATCCAATGGTCAATTGCAGAGGTTGAAACAGACTCCAGAAACTAGTGGCAAATTGCAAATAGGTGAGATGACCATCTGCAAATTTAGTCACCAGGTCGAGACAATTTTCAGAAATGTTAGTGGTAAGTTGCATGTAAAAACAAAATAAAAATCCAGAGACAAGACGGGAAAACAGGGTTTTCCATATCTCAACAATTCGCGGCGTGTAAGTAATGGTAAGCAAGTATTTGGGATAATTGTGGAAGGTTAATGTTCAAGGTTGTGAACTTTTACCTGACTGTTCATCATGCCCTGATTAGAATTGTAAAATATCTGTTACAACCATGTTTGGTTTGGCTTGTTAATGATCATCTTCACTGTACGCAGACGTCTCTAAAAGTGATCAGTCTTCTCCCATAGGAGAATCATACTATATGTAACATCAATATATCATCATCATCATGTTCCCTGCCAACTGGTGTAGGCGATCATGCATCTGCAGAGATCTTGGCCCTTGGGGATCTTGATTAATTCTGTTGATGGTATCCTGCATGCCAGCATCATGTCACTTGCCTCCCCTTGCCTCTTCTACTGTTCATCTTTCAAGGTGTGACAATGCCTTTCTTCTAATAGTATGACCATGCACAGAATGATGTGTCTTATCAATATAGGTGTGTACAAGGGAACTTAGAAATCACTGATTTTTCAACTTTGATGAACAGAATACGAATTCTACGAGTAGAGGAGCGGCTGGCCGAGTGGCTAGAACGCCGGATTCTCCTCGGGAGACCCGGGTTCGAATCCTCAGTAAGGTTTAGGATTTTTTTTCTGCCGGGGGTAAAAAAGAAATTCCTAACCTGCACGGTTCGTGGCGACTGCACTAGCCAGTAGGCCTTATTTCCTCTGGCTCAAAGACCCCCCTGCCATATAAATCAGTGTACTATATTGGCAGTAAATGACAGTTATTTGACAGAACAGAGTACAGAAATGCAAAGAGAGAGAAATGCTTGGCCCAAGTGTATGAGAATACCCTCGATTACTTTTAAGAATTATTACATGTGAAAGTAAGAGAAATATGTGGACTGTGTGTGTGGATGCTTTGTAAATGTTGTCTTTTGCATTGTGTCATTTCTCTGAAGTTGACAACGGTCTTGTGTTACCATTATCTTCCATTCCAGATTTTGTCTTTGTTTTCATTGATAAGTGTCTGTGCTGTTTCAACAAAACAAAAAGAGTTGTATTGCTTGTTGCTGCACATTTAATATGCTGGTGTGTTTCCTGTATCAACATGTACAATTTATAAAGAAACTGTTCACAGGGTGGAGTTCATTGGGACACTCGCTTGGCATGATTAATTTCCGCTGTAAAATGCTGATAGTTGTGTCGTTGCAATGAAGTATAAATGCTTGATTAACCCTGTTGCCGAGAGCTAGATTTCCATGGTGGGTTGTATCACCGGAAGACAAAGTGGTCAGATTTCCAAGGTGGGCTGTATCACCGGAAGGCAAAGTGGTCAGATTTCCATGGTGGGTTGTATCACTGGAAGGCAAAGTGGTCAGATTTCCATGGTGGGCTGTATCACCGGAAGGCAAAGTGGTCAGATGTAACATATACTAGGTTATGACATTGTGAAGTGTAATGACCAGCTACAGTTGTAACTACTTTTTGTTTTGCCTTCTCAGATAATTCATGATCTCTCTCCCCCCTCCTCCTTGCTCTCCCTTCTTGCCTTTCCCCCAAAGATATATGCTGCCTGGGGGAAAAGTCCTCCTATTGAATTGAGTATTAAAGTCAGGGTTGCTATGTTTGTACACCAATTTATTAACCAATACACTACCAAGAGGTTCTAGAGAAATTGAATGAAAAGAGAGTTGATGAAACAAAGAAGAGGCAAGTGAATTATTTTGGCCACATTAAAAGACATAACACTCTTATAAAAACCATACTGGAGGTTAAGGTTGAAGGCAAAGCGAGCAAAGGTAGACAACGATACAAGTGGGAAGATAACATCAAGAGATGGACGAACAGTAGTCTGACAGAATGTAGAATCAAGATGAGAGACGGTATTGGAGATCCATTGCAGCGAACCTTCAATGTGGAGATGGCATCTGATACACTATCTAGAAACATGCTGTGATCTAAGACCAGGCTGAGGAATGGCTTACTCACACTGACTAGTAAAATAGATTTCTATCTGCTCTAGTTGGACAAGAAAATGTGAGAAATACGATACGGTGGTCAACCACATCTCATATAGCTTGAGAACCCAAAGTCTTTGACAACTTCTAGTGAATGATGATTAGCAGGTTCCATGCCCAATAAAACATAGGCGGTCAAGGTTCAAAGCATCATCACATGATCGAATGGAAGCCTACAGGCCAGGAAAAGCCATGTGCACGACTCCCGGTAATATTACCAGTAAAGTTGTTTGTTTAATTAGCCATCCGCTCAACACACATGATCATTATTATAGCAGGTCTGTTTGCAAAATGTCCGCTTTCTATGTCTGACTCAACCAACAGGTTAATTGATTCCTGGATAGTTCACCTGCCTCAGACACCTTCCATGGGCCAGCAAGGTCCTGTGTCCTCATCGTGCCTGTGTCAACCTCAGCCAGTTTCTTATAGAAACCGCGCCCGTTCATCAAGTGTTGTTTCAAAACCACAAATGTCGTTTAAGATGACCAAAGTATTTCAGTTTCAGAGACATGATGTTCTTTATGAGCCAGGTTTTTTCCCCCCGCACATCACCATTGAAAATGCTCATTGATATGCCAGCTTGTCATGAATATACAATCACCACAGTGCTTCTACAGTCTTCACATTAAACATTACGTCTGCCACACAAGCAAGGCGGGAATTCTACTCATTACTGCATCGTCGCCAACTCATTTTCCCCACCAAAAATATTTTTATATCCCCAAGCAATGACCCTCTGGCTGCTTCTGTGATAAGCTTATTTTTTTTTTTCTTTCTTAAAAACATTTTACTGTCTGCTGGTGTTCACAGGATTATTTTTTGAGAGTGTTTTTTGTTTGTTTCCCATTTAAAAAATGCTTATCCATGACTAAATGGCATAACAGAGGATCTATGTATTTGTTTGTTTTGTTTTTATCTCTCTTGTTAAGCATGACATTTTGAAACTGGTATCTAGTTAGAAATGTTGGCGATGAGTAATAGGTGAAAGTACCACAGGAGGTTGCCGCTGTGAACAGTGTTTGAATGCTGCGCGAAGATGTCATCAATATGGTACTGCTAAGCATGGATACATTTTCCATTGTATATTCTGGGTGAATTGTCAAAGATGGTTGATGAAATAACAGTGTTTCTATACAGGGTGAATTGTTAAAGACATTTGATGGAATGATGGTGTTTGTATGCAGGGTGAATTATTAAAGACAGTTGATGGAATGACGGTGTTTGTATGCAGGGTGAATTATTAAAGACAGTTGATAGGATGACAATGTTTCTATGCAGGGTGAATTATTAAGGACAGTTGTTGGAATGCAGGATGAATTACTAAAGACAGTTGATGGAATGACAGTATTTGTATACAGGGTGAATTATTAAAGACAATTGATGAAATGACAGTATGTGTTTACAGGGTGAATGATTAAAGACAGTTGATGAGATGACAGTTTTTCTGTGCAGGGTGAATTATTAAAGACATTTGATGGAATGACAGTCTTTGTACACATTGTGAATTATTAAAGACAGTTGATAGAATGACAGTGTTTGTATGCTGGGTGAGGATATAACAAAATATTGTCATCATGGACAGGTGGTGAGTGGTTGAACACAGAGTGAATGATCAAAGACAGTTGATGGAACAGACAGTGGTTACGTACATGGTGAAGATATCAAAGACAGTTGTTGGCATGGACAGTTGAGTGTTTGTATGACAGATAGAAGAAATCAAACACACTTCTAGCAAGGACAGTTGAGTGTTTGTATGACAGATAGAAGAAATCAAACACACTTCTAGCATGGACAGTTGAGTGTTTGTATGACAGATAGAAGATATCAAACACACTTCTAGCATGGGAAGTTGAGTGTGTGTATGACAGATAGAAGATATCAAACACACTTCTAGCATGGACAGTTGAGTGTTTGTATGACAGATAGAAGATATCAAACACACTTCTAGCATGGACAGTTGAGTGTTTGTATGACAGATAGAAGATATCAAACACACTTCTAGCATGGACAGTTGAGTGTTTGTATGACAGATAGAAGAAATCAAACACACTTCTAGCATGGACAGTTGAGTGTTTGTATGACAGATAGAAGAAATCAAACACACTTCTAGCATGGACAGTTAAATTTTGTGTTCAGGAAAATACCAAAAATGTGTTTGTTCCTGAGAGTCCAGCAGTGAGTGTTTGATTTAATCTTTCAGCTGTATCGTGCTTAAAATAACTGCCATGAAGTATTTCTACATATCTCCGTGTCATTGATTTGGTCTGTTTCTGGCCTTGCTGCTGTTATATGCATGTTGTGAAACCTGAACAATCTCAGTTGCCTTGCTATTTTGGCTTCGGAATTAATATGCCACTTTTGAAAATCATCCAGTTTATTTTAAAATGCAATTGGTGGGGAAGTAAAACCACAGATATATAACTTTGTTTCTTGTGTGTTGGTTTGCTTTGCATTATGATTGGTTATACACATTCTAAGAACTGGGTTGCTTCATAAAGCACAGGGTTGAGCTATATAAAGCACAGGGGTTTTGGGTAAATTATAACGCACATGGGATTTGGGTAAACTATAAAGCACAACTGTATTGTTCTTGAGAAGGAGGTTGAGTTGTAAAGAAAAACTAGAACAAGCCAGGTGAGATAGTTTTGTGTTACATGAAGTATGGTAATCTGGAACATGGTTGGTTGGTCGTGAATACATTTGAAGTAAACTCCCGATGCATTGCATTCAGGTCACCAGAGTCCCAAAAGGGGCTGGTGTTTATCAGTGTGAAGTTGGTGTAGACACTTTTCCTTTGATCCACTACCAAAGTAGCAACTCCATAGGGACTATTGCAAAGAAGCAACTCCATATTACAAAGATTTACCTCCCCTCCCCAAACTCAGAAACCAGAGAGGAGTGCAACGATGGTATTGGAACCTCACATCTGCTGAGAGACGTATTAGAAAGCGTCCAGGTCAAAGTTGGCCACAACACATACCGACTGGCTGGCTTGAGGCCTTGGAAGGTCATGCTTGCTCACTGGAGTTTAGGCATCTAATTTTGAACCCTTGGCAACCAGGTTGGGAGGGCCAACCTTTAGCTGCCACGCCACTGGGGCTGATATAGAGCTGGAAACATAGATTTAGTTTAGAAAGCTTAGTCACTTAACAGGAAAGACAGGCTGTTGGAAGCCATATGGGGGCAGGTAATGCAGTAAAGCACAGCTAAATGTATATGGGAAACAGGTAAAACAGCTGAGTGTATATGGGATAAAGATAAAATAGCTGAGTGTATATGGGATACAGATAAAATAGCTGAGTGTATATGGGATACAGATAAAACAGTTGAGTGTATATGGGATACAGATAAAATAGCTGAGTGTATATGGGATACAGATAAAACAGCTGAGTGTATATGGGATACAGATAAAACAGCTGAGTGTATATGGGAAATGGATAAAACAGCTGAGTGTCTATGGGAACAGCTGAATTTATGTGGGAAACAGATGAAACTGCTGAATGTATATGAGAAACATATAAAACAGCTAAATGTATACGGGAAACAGGTAAAAAAAGCTGAATGTTTGTGAGAAACATAAAACAGCTAATGTAACGGAACAGGTAAAAAAAAGCTGGGTATATATTAGGAAGGAGATAATGAAGTATAGTTGACGTTGATGGGAAATATGGAGATAGTTGGAATATATGAAGAACAATTTGTCATATATAAAGCATAGATGGATTATGTAAAGGACATTTTGATATGCATGACATATGAGATATTTGTGCATTATCGTAGTTGGATGTATATAATAATTAATTAGTTATATTATAAATATAAAGTATTGCTAGACGTATATGGGAAGAAAGTGGCATCATATATCACATAAGTATAGTGAAATGTATACGGGGTGTATGGACTCAATATAACATACCGCAGAGGTAGACATGTATACGAGCAGATACGGTTTATATATCACGTATAGTTGGACGTGTATACAGATCTGCTTTAGTAGCCATGCCTGAACGTGGTTTGCGTTTTTGTCTGTATTTATATTTGATACATGTTTATAACACACA